>RJWT010011747.1:0-23031 GCA_004365215.1 Cuniculus paca
TTTTTTGAGTTTTCAAAGTCTAGGTAGCCCTTAATAAGAAATCAGGAGGATATTCACCATCAATTTTTACCTACTTTATAGTGTTTGAACTATAAGCAGATCTTTATGCAGACTATTTCAGAATCCAGCATTTATCAGCAAACAGAATTTTGACAAAGTGACATGGAGGGTTCTAATTCTGGCAAAAATGAAAGAAGCATATTCTATCGTATCTTTCTCAGTGAACACATCTATAAAACATGGGCATAAAGGATGGTGCAACTTTTTGAGAACTCTAAAAAGCAAATAATAGCATGCTCTTTTTAAGTACAAACAAAACATTTACAAAGATAGGTCATATCATGTGCCACAAATTAAACCATAACAAATTTAAGGAAGTCGAGAGTATGTTTTCTAATCACAGAGTTGAGGCAAACATAACAAACAGAAAGATTAGAGGAAAAATCCTAAATACTTCAAAATTAAAGGTGTACAACCCAAGGATCCAAAGGAGAGTTCCAAAGGAATTTGAAAAAAAATTTGAATGGGTTAAAAATGAAAATATAACACAACAAATATGTTCTGAGAGGATGACTGTTTGCATTAGAGGCTTATATTTGAAAAGAAGAATAATCTCAAATCAGTAACCTAAACTTTCACTTTAAATAGATAGAAAAAAGAGGAGAATAAATGAACCAAGCAAGTGAAGGGGAAAATAATTCATTGATATAGCTAACTTTAAAATAAAAATAATAAAACTAAATATGAACTTTTTGTAATGAATAATAACACAGATACACCTCTAGACAGATGAGTGAAGAAGGAAAATATATGCATAGCACTAATAACAGGACTAGAAAAGGAGACGCAACTACTGATCACAGAGACATGAAGCTTATTATAAGGCAATTCTGCAAACCCCAGGGACATAAATTCTACAACTTAAATAAAATAGACCGATATCTACAAAATTACAAACTGCCAAAGCTCAACGGACACGAAACAACCTAAATTGTCTTATACCTATTAAAGAAATTGAAACATATTTATCTCTATAGTTTCCAGAGCAGAACACAGCCTGGCTAACACCTAGATTTTGACCCTGAACAATAAGTGGAGAACCAGCTATGTCACATTTTACTTGCTTTTCTGACTCAGAGCAATGTGCAATGATGCATGGATTTTTGAAGAAGCATTTTGCCAATGTGTTGCAGTGGTAATAGAAAACAATACATGGGACATACCATATTTCTGAATTGAAAAACTCAACACTGAAGAGATGTAAAATTTTCTCCAAATTAACCTACAGATTTACTTAATCTCAATAAAAATCCAGCAATTTTTTTCAGATCCAGAAAAGCTACAGCTAATATTATGTAGAAATTGAAAGCCCATACAAATATTGGAAACCAGTTTTAAAAGAAAAATAAAATTGGAGAAATGACACTACTGATACCTTCATTTAAAAATGTTCAAAGTGGAGAGATACTTTATACTTCTGTACTTTATAATGTACAGAAGGCAAATAAATCATAAAAAATGTTCGAAACCATTGGCCATTAGGGAAAAGTATACAAAAAGAATAGCACTACAAAATGACTGAAAAAAATTGCAAAACTGCCAAGTATCAAAAGAGAATGCAAAGCAACTGAAAGTTTCATACTGTGTAATATGTAATTGTACAGACTCTCTGGAAAACACTGCTAGTTTCTTGTAAAGTCAAATATAATCTCGCCATGCAACATAGCAATCTCATTCCTAGGTATTTTCCCCAAGAAAAACATAAGCTATATTCACACAAAATACTGTGCAAGAATATTTGCAGCAGATCTATTATTAATTGCCTAGATGTAGAAATAACTCAAATGGATTTCCACAGGTGAATGGATCGACAAAATCTGGTACATTCAAAAACCAGAACACTATTCAGCATCCGCAAACAATCATCTTCATATACTATACACCAATCAACAACTTGGACCAACCTCAGCTTTGTGAGACATCAAAGAAACCAGTCTGACTAGACTACCTACTGTATGATTCCATTTAAATGACATTCTCAGAAAGACAGAGAACAGACCAGAGAGGTCAGGATAATGGAAGAGTGCAACATGAAAAGAAGAGCACAAGAGTACTGTGACCTAATTATGGCAGTAGTTATGTGACTCAATACAAGAGTTAAAAAACATAGAGCTCTACTCCTAGAGAAGTCCATTCTCTCGCATACTAATTAAAATGTATTACAAATGGCATTTTTCTTTAAAAAAAAAACTGAACAAATGATTTGTGGGCCCTTTTAAGCAGTTTGAATAAATGAAGGTTGCTTTAACCTAAATATGGTTTCTATTTTCAGCATGCACTTTGAAAATAACATAGTTTTGTCATTAAGTGCTGAATGTTCCAGAAAAGTCTAGCAATAGATGCACACAGAGAGAGATCAATGAACTGCCCCAACTTTCAGCTTATCAAGCCAGTGCTGCTAACCTTTACTAATAGAACAGCAGAGTCAAAGTTCATAGCCAAAAACGTCAGCACACTTCTCTTAGATATTGCTTCCCCCCGTGGCTTCAAAGTGTTTGGAACTCTGAGAGGACAGATATAACGCGCTACACCACCTGCCATCTTTAGAAGCTTGGAATAGAATGCAAGCAGATTGATTCCCTTTTGTTCTTTAATATTTTGAATAGCAACATGATCCAAGGGGTGAGGGAAGAAATATCATGAAGTCTTGTCACACCACAGAGAACCAAAGCTGGGTTTGCAGCAAGAGGAAGGTGAAAGAGTAACTTTAAAAGAGCATTGAACTTAAAGGTCCACATTTGACAGCATGACCTTAGAGAAGAAGAGAGGCAAATTCAGTGACCACTCAGGAAGGGTTATAACCTGCTTAGTCTTCATGACCAATTTAAGAGTGGTGAGCTACAGGATCATACATGCTCTTCTAAAGGAAGCTAGGAAGAGTGTTCTGCTATACCTTCTCTAGTGCGTAGAAAACTGGATGGATAAGTAGTCTCCATTGAGGGACACTCAGACTGGTGGATGACAGAAATCAACACCAACCTCATCACTGTTTAACAAAGAATGTTTTTTAAAACTCCCTGCAGAGTTCTTAGCATTGTCCAAGAACATCAGTAGCTCTCAGCAAATGCTGGTTATCATCAAGTCTTAGCAAGTGAGATAATAGATGAAACTGTGGAGCACTAGGTAAAATGGGCTACCATTAATATTATTCACAAAGAAGAGCCTAGGTAACATGTTTAACATTCACAGTCAACCACCAGATTAAGATAATGTTCTATTTCTTAGATGACAGCTACCTAATAAAAAAAAATCAACAAGTTGCCTTCTTAATATTTAGGTACTTCAAAAGCCAGGCATGGCTATATACACCTGTAAACCCAACATTTCAGAGGCCTTAGCCTCAGGAAAAGGATTACCATGAGTTCCAGGCCAATTTGGGCTACCTAGTGAGTCCAAGGTCAGACTGAAGTACACAGTGAGATTTGGTCTCAAAAAACAAACAAACAAACAAAAAAAAACCCCAGATACTTCAAAGTCAATGTGCTATGTTTCTGTAAAATAATATGGAGGAATGATTGACTTTAAAGAATGTTTAAAACAATAAGAAAATCTTTCAGAAAGGCAAAGAATAATTATACATATCTGCATACACACTCACACACACGTTTAAACCAAACAGCAGATTAAATCCAACGCATACAGAGACAAAGAGTCATGTCAGGGAACTTGAGGGCTGAAGGGTAGAAAAATGACAATGAGAGGGTATAACATACATTCTGATTCACTCAGCAAATACTTATCAAGCCTTGGACATAAAGGATAGAAAATGCCCTTGTCTTCACCAAGGTTACAATTCTAAGCCCAAAAGCAAAGCCTAGAAAACATGCCGCGATGGTGGTACTTCTAAACGAGTGAAAGCACAGAGTAGGAAGCACCATCCCTGGGGTCGTAGGATGCCATTTGAAGTTCGAGTAGGGAATTAGGTGAAATTATAACCACCACAGTCACAAAAGAGTCAGACCACCTTGTGGACCAAGATTCAATCACCTCCAGGTTAGAAAATTAATTAGTTTTCCCAGCATAGGAAAGCTTCTTGGCCAGCTGAGATTTTCTCTCCTTAAATTTCATGGAGCAACATGGCCACTAGTGACCTCCCTAATTCAGAGGGATGGCCCGAGGATCACGATCCTGTCTGTGAGACTCTCAAGAGAAAGGCGCCATCTCCAAACTGTTAGAAAGGGCACAAGTAACAAAACTGTGGCCACGTTTTCACAGATTTATCCATAACAACTGCACACTCCAGGTTCTGAGTCCACAGAACCCTCGAGTTTCATTCAAATCAAGGGTTATTTATGGGGCCCAAATCAAGGGTTATTAGGTCCGTATTTCATACACTTTAATAAAAATTGTACAGAATGTAGAAAGAAGCAAGCTCTTCTTAAAATCAGGAATCTTACAGTTTGGGAGCAAAGTCAGACATATACCAAATAAAAAGAAAGGAAAAGATGTAGAAAAAAAAAGACAGAAAGTAAACAGTGTCATTCAACAGACTCCTTCGCCTAAAATGCATTTTTAAACTATCATATCCTATAATGAGCATTCTGCAGAAGGACTGCACAGTCTAAGGAAATGAAAGTGGGAAGTAACGGACCCCATATCTTCTGAAGATTGACAATGCCCTGGGGACATTTTAAAGCCCAGCAGTAATCTGTCAAGTAAATATCGTGGTCAACCTAGCTTAACAAAACAGTCACCAGCTGTTTTACTGTGAACTCCATTTTATGCAATATACTTAGTAGAATCCCACTAGAAACAATGATGTAAGAGTAAAATTTTTAACCCAGGGAGAGAAGGCCCAGTGCATAGTACCCAAGTCAATTCTCAGTCCAGAAGGTTCAGTTTTTTCACTTGAGATTGAGCTGGCTACCACTGAAAGTGACAAATCTAACTCTCCCAAAGCCTTAGGTAAACACCACCCCTCTGTACCATTCCTGGCTCTCTCTCATCTTGCCTGTCCTTTTTCTAATAGATACTCCTTTTTCTGAAAACACTGAGCAGGTGTCTGTACCCTTCTTGAAACCCCAAGAAAGTTCTGCCTAGGTCTGTTTTGCTTGTTTCTCATAGTCCCACTTCTGGACTGTGCTCCAAGTTTGTGTCCATGTACAGAGTCCAGAGTTCTGACACAGTAAACACATTAATGGAGAGAAACTTCTGGGTGGTAGAGGGAACATTTCCTTAGTATCAAAGATCTGGTCAAGATCCCCGATTGCCTCTATCAAGGGTACGGTGAGAGGATAAAATAAGACACAGCAAATTTAGTAATACATGATGAGTGACTGGGAAGTTGATGCCTCCAGATGGATCAAGAGAGCAACACCCCAAGACAGCCCCTATTTACTGCGTGTATTATTCAGTGATAGGCAGCACTAGTGAAGATTCAAAGTTGGCAAAAATCTCAGAGGTCTATCACTCAAGGGGCAAACATAACCTTGGCATGTCTCAAGAGGACGGAGATGATCTTATACTAAGAAGAATCTTGCCCTGAAGTGTTTTTTTGAATTTAGTGGTCTTAGTTTTAATTTCAGTGGGTGGGAGCATGGCCCATCCCTGAAGAGTTAATGGGAAATCTCAGATGGGTGATACGGATAATCTCAAACCTCTATTCATCCCTTAGGAAAATTAATGCAAAATTAATCATTGTGAATTGGTGGTTCCCAACACCTTAGGAAATATTACACCTCTCTTCTACACTCGACTGATCACATTTTAGTGGTGTAGGCTGGAATAATTCTTGCAGTGCCTGTAGACCCTGGTACACTTATCAATAAAGTAGGGTAAATAAGAATTTATTGCCAATAATGTTATAGGATTGCACTAGATAATGTTTATTAAAAAAAACCTTCATAAATGGTTCAATGTGACACAAATATGAGGTTCGATGTGAAACAGATTTTGCACACTTGCACACTGCATTCCTCAGCAGGGCTGAGGCCACCCCAGGGAAGCAGCTTCTTAGAGGTTAGTATATAACACAGTCACTGAGTTCTGGGACTCTTTCTTATCAAGATCCCCTGCCCACAAAATAGATCTATCTTCAGACATTAGATTTGGTCCGCGTCCTCTTTGTCAGCTGACGTCAGTTTCCCTTTCACGGAACATTTATTTGAAGCGTCCCCTGGGAGTCTGTCAGAAACTGACTCCCTGGGACCATTCACCCCAGGTCAGGGAGACCAAGCAAGTCTCCCCTGATCTGACCTTCAGCATCCAGCGTCCTTGTCCTGACTCTGGCATTGACTCTCTAAGGAACATATACCACACACCTGAGCATTTCTGTGCCTTAGTTTCCACAACT
This sequence comes from Cuniculus paca, assembly GCA_004365215.1. Classification (NCBI taxonomy): domain Eukaryota; kingdom Metazoa; phylum Chordata; class Mammalia; order Rodentia; family Cuniculidae; genus Cuniculus; species Cuniculus paca. The sequence continues at coordinate 6,353 of RJWT010011747.1, forward strand.
ACATTCCTTACAAAGAGTTAACAGCAAGAGTTAAATTAGAATCTTTGGGGAGCACTTAGTGCACTGCAGGATGGCACGGAGCCGGCTGTGAGCACACAGCACAGCCTTCCTGTTCCCCTGTTCACTGTCCACTGAAGCAAACGGTCCCCGCACAAAGCTCCCCGACCCCATTCCCAGTCCTGTCTGTGAAACACAAAGCTGATATTCCAAGCCTTGCCAGAAACTTACAGAAGCCAAAGAAGAAGAAAACGTAAAACCAGCTCTGAAAAACACCATGTCTGAATCTAAAGTGTTAAAGAAAATCCTCTACGAGCCAACACTGAGGAGGTCTGTGTGAGCCTGTGGCCCTGCTGAGAAAATTCTATGGCTTCTTTCACTAATTTTTGGGCACCAGGATCATCCTGACAGATGGCAATGTGCGCCCAACAGTCCCATAGTCTGGGCCATGACCTCAGTCCACCAGATCACACTGGATGGAGTGAAGGGGTGGGGAACTGACCACAGCTCTTTTCGTATGCATTTGGCATTTGTGACTTTATTGCAAATAATGTAAGACTGTGCAAACCACCTCACAGAAGGATGCAACTGTGTCTGAATATTATAGTGCTATTATCTACCATCCTTAAACTGTTAAAGACTTGAGTGACCCTAGTTTCAACACGTATGCCTTATCTCCACCACATAGGTACTCACAGAAAATACTGGCCTCCCTCTTGGAGAGATGTTCTCGCAGTGCTTAATATGAGGTTTCAAACTGTGTTGACAAGCAAATTGAGCAGGATGTGTACTAAAAAGTACTGACACAGTACAAGGAAAGATATTTTCTGGCTGCCTCATAAGCTTTTTGGGGGCATTTTTGCAGTACAAACCTGATTAAAAGAAATCAAATACTAAATGTGAAGCCCCTGTATCAAATGCTAAAGGAATACACAGGTTTTATCATGTTCCAGGCATCCAAAACCTCCAACCCAGTAGGGATCTCCAACTTAGATATGGCTAATTATACACTTGTGAGTTAAAAATCTCATTCTTTTAATTAAACGTGCAAATCCTGGCTCTATCCCGTAGTTCCTATGGAATACTGAGCAAGTTAACTAATCTCTTTCTGCCTTAGTTCTTCAAACTATAAAATAGGGAGACCAACAGCTTCTACTTCATATGTTCAATGAGTTCCTACTTCATATGCTCATATATTCATATATATATATATATATATATATATGCCAAAAACATCATGTTATTATTTCTAATTGCACAATGAAGGTTAGTCATGTTTACTCATATTACTATTGAGTATACAAGTCTGTCCACGCATCATGAGAACATAATATGAGAACAATTATCTGCATTTAGCAAAAGGTGAGTAGTGGGGTAGAGAAGGGACTTTAACCAGGGGTGACTGAGTATGAAGACTTCATTATATTACAACTGGGTCCTGAAAAAAGATCTTACTCTTTGATGAAGCCATGCATGAGAAAGGAAGACATTTAGGGCAAAATTAAGACAACACAAAGTAAGACTGTATTGAAAAATGCTAATTATATGAGCATTGCTCTGCAGCTATGAAGTCCCTACAAACCATGACAGAGGGACAGAAATTTTTTTCTGTCCTTCATTTCAAGGGCATCTGCTGCTGGGAGCTGCTCATCATATCAATGGACAGCTACCACTTCCTGCACCCACCAGCCATACCGCTCTGATCACACCAGTGGATAGGACATTACCCAGCCAATGGGGCTATAAGAAGAAACACCAACTATGACAACACTGACAAGCCAAGAGTGGATGCAGTTCCCATTAGCCCAAAAAATATGTTTCAAATGCTTTGGCATTCACGAAGTTTGCTTTACACATACATACACTGAAATCTCGTAAGACTGCAAGAATTTAGCATTTAGTACTAATCCAGTTTTAGAGAAGCTGTAATGATTTCCCCATAGTTTCACAGATAATGAATGAGGAAGCCTCTATTCAAACTCAGATACCTTGACACCAAGTCTCCTGATCTTTCTTTTCACTGTGTGCTCCCTATCTGCTTGTGTGGTTAACACTTTAAACGTTAGTGGTAAAGACAACAAACCACGGAGACACATCGCTTTCTACCAGAATTTGAATGTCTACAGTCTACTTAGCAAAGAATCTCAGCATTCATCCTGTCCCAAGGAAAATCCCATGTCGCCTCATGGCATTGATCTGTAACTGTCTCCAACAAAAGGACCTGAGTACCTGCCATGGCCCTGGGAATTTTAAATAAAAAGTCAATGAGAGATGCTGGTAAGTGGTTCTGTAATTGTCTAGGGGCAGATAAAACCTAGGTGGAATAATAATCATATCAATATGCCAGCTACATGAATGATCCTGCAGTGAATTACAACAGGGTACTTCAACTCCAAAGCCTAGGGTGGCAGATCTGCATAATTAATCTCACTCTGCAATAACCCACAGGGTCAGCAACATTGGAGTTCTGCAGCCAAAATTAATGTCTTATTATTTCAGTCCCCTTTGGTGTTTCTCCCGATTCAGGAAAATAATATCGGATGCAGCCGCTCTGTTGACACAGACAGGGTTTTTAAGGGTTGCCATGTTATAAAAAATTCCTTATGCAAATCATGATAGATAGAGGATCGATTCAATACTTAATTCTAAAAAATTCAAGCCTATCAAAACATTTGAATCTTATTCTTAGATTAACTTAGGACCTGTGAACGGTCTATTGTGTCTCATCTGGGTTTCTATAAAAGACTTTAAGAAGTTATGATTGGGTATTTTGCCCTCAATTTAGAGAAATACTCAGTTGTGAATATTAGGTGAACTATTAGGTTTAAAAGTTATCTCTTTCTAAAAGACTTCTCAGGGTCTTTTAAACGCTAATGCATATTGTATAGCTAAATTACTTAGGAATAATTTACAATGTTCCTCAAATCTAATTGACTTGAGGAGTCCTTCCTTGGTAATATCTCTGAGCATTAGGATCTTTGCCACAGTTTAGAAATGCTGACTGAAATGCTTTGAAAGAAAGGGAGGTTTTGACTTGTGAGGCATCCCTGCAACAGACCTGAGAAATTTCTCCAAATTCTCTCACAGGGGTATAGTGCTCCTAGCCGCAGTGGTTTTCGAGTAAGGGTCATAAATTCTTAATTAGGCAAAAGGTGAGAAATTCAAATCAATTTTCTAATTTCCTAAGTCATTCTATGGCAAGCTGATAGAGGAGCCATAGCATAATGATTAGCTAAAAGGAGACATGAGACATGCTGGTGGGTTTAAGTGTGATAATGCTCTGCTCCACCAGTATAGCTAATTGCAGGTGATTATAATTTCCTTTCTTACAGCATTCTGGATACTTAAAGACCAGCTCCAAACATAAGACACCATAGAGAAACAGTCATAAAACAGAGAGGGGCTTTTCTTCCTCCAATTATAAAAGGAGTCCGTATCCATGAAATCCAGCAAATAACCCCTTCACCTAGGCGACCTTATAACAGGAAAAATAATGCCACATTGTTTTTAATTCTTCTGCCATTTCTGAAAAGAAGAAAATGCAAGTCTTCATTAGGCTGACTAAGAAAACCAACAGTTTTTGCAGGTAAATATTCCATTCATCGATGCATAAAAAACCGACTGAAATCTTGTTCTCTAAAGCCAAAGAAAGACGTGTTTACCGCGACACAAATGAGAATGTTGTAACAGTCTTGGGTAAGCATTAGGTGCCGTAAGGACACCTGTACAAGTTGACTGATGACAAGGACCAAAGCAATTTCCCAACATAGCACATCCTAATGCTATTTCCCTGATGTCCTTCATATGACATTCTGTATCCTCCAGGACTTGGCAGCAAACTTCACTTTCCAATCCTTTCGCACATCACTCCTTCTCATATAACCCAGACTCGGGCCACAAGTACATATACAGATGGTCCTATAAATCACCCCGTGCCTTCCTTTCCCTTTAAGAGCTCCTTTTGTCTAGAATGTCCTTCTTCTCCTGTTCACATATACAAATATTGCTATCCTTCAGGACTTAGATCCAATTTCTTGCCTTCACTTACACCTTTCATTATGCTTCCTTTACAGTACCAGTAATGTGCTTGTTTATCTTTTACTACAATTAAACGTGTATGCTGTCTCTCCTGAGACTCTTGCAGACTGCCTAGGTCTACCTCTAATATAGTATAATTTTGTCTCTCAGGTCCTATTGTGAATTTGAGCACACAGAAAGTACTCTGGACTACTGACTGAATGATTGCAGTCTTCTTAGTAGAGTGATTCTACAGGCTGTTTCTCAGTCTAGAAAATTTTTTATCTACTTTTTTTTTTTCATCTTGGCCTCTGAACACTCATTTCTTTCCCCAGATCATCTTTAGTTATGTGTTTTCTCACTAAAATTGGTCAATTTACATTCAACAGAATACCCTGGGATAGTCATCTGCCTTTGTCAATACAAGCCTTAGTTATGCTTTGTAATTTACACATTCGCATCTGTTACATGCATGGTGATACTGAGCACAATCACACAGTGAGCTACTGCCCAAGTGCCCATACAGGGAACTCTTGGAATTAGACCCAGAATATTGCTTAATGCGCATTGTCTGATTCAGCACTGTTGCAGCTTATTATCTTTTGGTCAGGGTTAAATCCCCTGAGAATGCTGATGTTGGGCAAAAACAAGACAATTCTCTTCAATCTAACTCTGTAGGTTCCAGTGCATGCCTGCTTCTAACTGCCTTCTCAAACTTCCCAGAAGCTTTGAGGAAGAAGCTAGACCTAGAAAGGAAAGGCTAATGGGAGGCCATAACAGAAATTCCTTGGATTTCACAAGATCACACCCTAAACTCTGAAATCTGGTGACTCTGATTCTAAATCATAATTTTAGGAAGGAGAGGCAACTATTACCAGAGACAAGAGAGAAGTAAAGAGTGGGGAGATTATCAGCCAAGTCAGGAGTACACATGATAAAGAGAGAAACCTCAAAAATTTAACTTTGAGAACAATAGCTGTTCATTCAAAACATTTTTTCCACATTCCTACTATATGTGAGGTATCTTACTGATTGGAAATAATCTGTGCTTCGACAGAACACAATGGTGCTTCTTTTTATATCTTATTTCACTTGATATGCAGCCATATTCAAAGGGGAATATAATCCTCCTATTTTACAGATGATGAAATTAGGCCCAAAACGTTGAAGTGTCTCACAGTTACACTCTTCACTCAAGAGAGCACCGAAATCAAATAGCAGAGCTTAGTTTTAAATAAGGATCCCTGACTGCATGCACCAGATTGTCTGCCCTGATTCTTTGACAGCACTCTCCCCAGTGCCCAGGGCACGCCATAAAACAAAACATATAAAGGAAGTGTTCAATATTTACTTTGCTGGTTGTTTCACAAAACAAACCAAAAGATCAATTAAGATAAAGATTCACTGGGGCAAAGGTCATGGAAAAATGCCATAAAAGGTCTGAATTGTAAGCAAAAATATACATTACATTAGAGAAGCTTTTTTGGTGTTATTATTTTGAAAGCAATGGAGTGGCACAAATGAGACATTTCTGAGGGAGCTGCAAAGACTTAGATTCTTTGTAATTAGAGTAATATCGCTTACATAAATGGTGGCACTGCATTCAAAGGCTTTAAAGATGTTTTCCCAGTGGACTTGCCAAGAAAACAAATGCTGGGAAAACGCAACTCTCTATCAATAGCCCATAGGCAGGATATTGAAATTTCATGGGCAGTTTTTAATATGAAGGTTAAAATGTTAATGCTATTGGTTGCAAGGGGCTGGCAGGAGGATGAAGAGATGGAGAATTAGTGTTTACAGGTACAGTTCAGTAAGGGGAGAGGGAAGAGACCTGGAGACAGATGATAGTGACTAGTCAGTCGCCCAATAATGTGAACAGAGTGTGTATGTATGTATATGATCAGAATACATATAAAAACATTAAAGTGCTATTAAATTTTAAAATCAGATACCATCATGGAAGTATAAAATTGGTTACATAAAGCCAAACATAAACTTCAGCTGAATATCTGTGTGACCTCAAACTCAGAAAAAAAGCAAGATTTTATTTTGAACAGCATTAAACTTACAGAAATACACCATACCCTTTGTAGGGACAAACACAAACTAAAATTAAGAGGCTTAATTCTCCTTGATGAAACAAAATGAAGAGATTCCTACCCCTTAAGCTACCCCACCCTTTCCTCAGAACCTTTACTTTAGAAACCTTGTAACTGTTAGGTACTTTCTCTTCTCTTTGAAATGCATACAAAGCCTTTTGAATCCAGATAGGGCTTTTGTCAGCTTGTGACCCAGGAATACCTTTTGCAAAGACCTGGGGCCATCTCTTTGAAAAGAAGACATCGAGGAAGATAGGCACCTACCAGTTTCTCTGGGAAAGTAGGAGCCCAACTTTGGTAAGCACCTGCTCCAAATTCCAACATTACCTCTTGTCAAAGACTTGTGAGAAGTTTCCTTTTCCTCTGGACAAAGCCAATTACCTAACACAGTTGGCCGTACCAATTACCAGGTACAGCTAGGATGGAGAAGGTGTGACAAATAGTGCCCTGAGGCTTCCTTACCTGACAAGTTATTGTTCATCTTGAAAACATGTCTGTATAGGGCTGCTTGGTTGGATAAAGGAGTGCATTTCCTTCCCGGTAATCTCCAAATGAATTACCTACAATGTTCAGTACTTTTGGTTAATCAATGTGTTTTCTTTCTCTTCTCCACTAATGGAGAGAACATGTTGGGGAAGACTTTTGTTTTTAATTTTATTTACCCAATACTTCTTATACCTATGACCTTTAAAATTTTCATTAAAATAATTTTTACAAGCAAAAAGCCAAAACACGGAAAAAAGAAATGCTAATTCTATCATTACTAACAAGTAGAAAAACCAGAAGAAATTACCAAATGAACTCAGTTGTCAGAGGAGACAAATTTTAAAACAATAAGTACTGATATTTATAAAACCAAATATATGGCTAATTGTACATCCAGGACAGGAAAAAAAAAAAGAAATCTCTGTTGACCGGTTCATTAAAAGGATTTGTAAAATGACTTTCAGAAAGAGAATTACGTGCTTGTAAAGCCTGTAAGACTTTCAGCTTCAGAAGAAAAAAATGGAAGGCCAAAAAGGAAAGAAAGGGTAGTAAGAGACCTTGTGATGGAGGAAGGAAGCAGAAAGGAAGGACTATGGATGAGGAGGAGGGACATAAAAGAGTGAGACTTCCTTTGCTCAAATACAGTGGACCCTTGACTTTCAAACTCAATCCATTCACTAGGGTTGGTTGTAATTCAAGCTGGTTGTAAGTCAAGACTATTGTTCCATAAGAAATAATGGAAATACCCATGATGCATTCCTAACCTACCAAAGCACTCCTTAACTAACCTTTTCATAATAAAAAATAGTTGTATAATGTGCATAATTTACCAGAAACACCAATAATTTTCCTAGTGTATTCACCAAAATGTTATAAAATGTGCCTAGCTGACCAGAAACAACAATTTCATGTTGTACCTACCACTGAAGTTAACATCTTTGGCTTGCAGGAAGGGAGGACGAAATGGAAGGCAGTTATTTGGACAGAAAATCCCATTCCATAAGAACATCAGGAAGCTGGCTCTTTGGTGTCCTTTCTCTCGTAGGTGTCTGTAGCACACAAGGACCTGCTTCTGGCTCACTAGGGCTCAACCTTTTCAGAACTAAAAGCTAGTCTAAGGTTGTCTGTTTCTGTCTTTTCTTTAACACTGTTTAGTAGAATGACATGGCATTGTCATTAAGCGAGTGAATGCAATGATTAGTTTTTTTCTCTATGTGGGTCTTCTCTACAGGTGTTTGTAGCTCTGTCCATTTTTTCAGGGTTTTCTTTATTTCAGAAGAACTTCATTGCGCTGATAGTTGATACTTCTCTTTCTCTTCAGAAGGCTCCTCAATTGCCATTCTCTAAGCTCAGCCGGAAGTTGTTGAAGTTTCCCTGTAGACAGCTCCTCTGGTGTTCCTCTACCGGTTCCTCAACATCACCTCTATCCACATGCAAGCCTATGAACTCTGCTATAGTGACAATGTCACCAACCACAAGGTCAACTGAATGTTCTGGCTCTTCTACACAGCCTTTAAAGTCTCTCTCTTGTATAAATTTAGGTTACACTTTCTTCCAGGTTTATTTCATTGTCCTTAGAGAGACATTGACCTAGGTTTTCTCAATTAACTCCACACAGGAAATGATGTTGTAATGTTCCTTCCAGAAATTTTTAAGGGTTAAATCTGTATCTGGGACCATCTGGAAGCACTTTAGGAACAATCCCTTAGTGTATAGCTTCGTAAGTTAGCTGTAACCTGCTGGTCTATAGGCTGGAGTAGAGGAGTTGTATTAGGTGAGAGGAACTCTACTGACAGTCATGGGAATTATTCAGCCAATCCTTCTTCCAAATCTCATGGACGAGCAGGAGCATTACCCGTGATGAGAACAGCCTTGAATGGTAAGGTAAACCTTCGTCAAACGGTAGGGCAGAAAGCTTTGTGATCCACTCAAAAAAAGTACTCTTGTTATCCAGACTTGTACATTAGATCTCCACATGATCCCTAGCCTATTCTTCAAGACTTTATGTTTTCTGAACACTCTAGGGGTCTCAGAGCAATAAATCAAGAAAGGTTTTATCTTGAGGTCACCACTACATGGTTGGCCTGTCCTTCACAGGCTTGTGGCCTGCCATTTTCTTCTTCTCCTGGGTAATGTATGTTCTCCTGGGCATTTTCTTTCAGAAAAGCCCAGTTTTATTACAGTTAAAAACTTGATGAGAGCTAATACCATTTCTTTGTGCCATTCTTTAGAAGTGGCATATGTAATTTTCAGCATCCCTTTTATCAAGACTGGCTGCTTCATCATCATTTGTTAACACTATGAACCCCAGTTCTTACTTTAGAATTGTGAAACCACCCTTTACTGGCATGAAATGTTTCACCATTATCACTTGTTGATGGATCATCCTTTATGAGATCTGCATTTATAGCTCTAGCTTTTTCACAAATGATAGTTGCAGATAGGCTATAACCTGCCATCTGCCTTTCATTTATCCAAACTTGTATATACCTCTTCCAACACTGTTGATTACAACTTACTAATCTGAGTAATACCTTTAGCAACGCTAGCTTCCTTATACAAATTTTTTCTCTGCAAGACTGTCATGATGGTGGATTTCAACATGCTGTACATATTATCGAGATCATTTCCACGAGTTCCACTCTCATATTTCTCCAAGATTTCCTTCTTATTTTTGATTATGATTTCTTTCTTTCCCTTCCCTTCCTTCCTTGGCTTCTTTTCTAGCTTTTTTGCTAGTGTTAAATTTGACAGGAGTAATTCTAGTGATTATGTAAAGCACTGATCAAAATCATGTCCACAAACGTGCATCTGGGCTCAGACTGACATTTACATAGACTTGCATCTGCTTTTCTGGCATCACAAGTCTTTGTTTACAACCGCACAAGTAGCTGGGATTTGGGTCATAACTTAAAGACTTTGATCATAAATTAAACCTAAAATTCTGGTTGTAACCCAAGTTTGTCATATGTGAGACGTAACTCAAGGGGTTCACTGCAACTCCTGGGTCTCTTACACAAAAACTATGTCTTTTCTTTTACTTGTAGAATTTACCCTTCCACCTTGTTTTTTGTTTATACCCACTGTGAGCACCTTAAAGGTTTGAAAACGAATCAATTTTTTAAAAATTGTTTTTGCATCCATTGTAATATCACATGTAGGAAAGAGAGCAAAAAATATCTTCTACAAATTAAATGGAGAAAGTAGAATCGCATATTCAACTCCTTCCTTCTTGCCTTCCTTCTTTCCTTTCTTTCTTTTGCAGTACTGAGGATTCAGTGCATGGTCTTCCCACTGAGCTATATCACCACTACTTTTATTTTATTTTATTTTATTTTTATGTATTTATTTATTTATTTATTTATTTATTGGGACAAGGTCTTCCTAAGTCACTAATTTGCCCAGGCAGGGCTGGAACTTGCCTGTCCTGCCTCAGTACCCAGAGTCTTGGGAATATAGGCGTGATCACCACTCCCAGCTTTCAATTTCTTTATCTTTATTCTATAAAAGAAATGAATGCAGCAAGTATAATATATTCAAGGTTTGTATTGTATTTTTTACAGTACTGAGGATTGAATCCAGGGTCTGCATACTGAGCTACATCCCCAGTCCTCTTTACATTTTGTTTTGGAACAGAGTCTCCCTATGTTGCCTTGGTTAAGACTCCAACCTGCTATCCTCCCATCTGAGAATCTCAGTTGTTCTGAGGTTGCAGGTATGCACCACAACACCAAGTTCAGGATTCATTTTTAATAGCATTAAAACATGTGCATACTTACAATGGGTTTGTTCTTCTATAAGTCAAATAATGATCTCTTTAATTATTTTAATATTTGTTCAATTTTATTTATAGTTAGATATTTATGCCACTTAAGTTTATCATATTTCTTTAATATTATATTTATTTCTTACTATTTATTTATTTATTTAATTTTACACACATATATTGTACATACTTATCATAATTTTATTAATTACACTCAACATAGCTGTGAGGGACAAGGGACATCATCAGAATTCAACAGTAGAAATGCGTTGATGTGTTGACTTTTCAAATACAAGTAGAATAGCTAAGAAAACTGCAAAATAAATATGTAGAGACTACAAGGGACAGCAGAGGTGACTGGCCAAAAGAAAACAACAAGGACAGGAAAAGTGGAGAAGACAGTGACAGTGGGAGAATGAATGTGAAGACAATCTGGAACAGAAGATGGAAAAATAAACTCTTGAAATCATGAGCTTCTCCCTTATTAACTTTGTGAAAAGCAAATACAATCAGCTAAAACAATGTTTTGTTTTTGTTTTTGTTTCCCTGAAGTCAGATATACCAAAATCTGACGATGAGCTTAGATTGACTTTCCGATCAGGCTTCCACTTTCTAGAGCAAAAACATACTCACACCAGTTATACAGAGAGAGCCCTATTACTACACAGCAACAACAATAGTAATGCAAAAACATTTCACTGTGCTTTGAAAACAATCTTTGGACAGTGAATTCACCTCGTCTCTGAAAACTCAAATCCCCATATTCAGGGAGAAAAGATTTGATAATGAGTGCAGAGTACTCTGTCCTGCCTTGCAGAGAAAAGCTGAAGATACAGTTTCTGATCATAAGACAAGGCCTTTCAGAATCCCCTGACACAAAAGCAACCAAGTGAAAGGCGAAGCAGGATATCTGCTCTAAGAACGTGCTTCTCAAGCAGTGATGTGTACAAAGATGATCTGAAGATCGGGATAGAAGAGAGATTTGTATTCCCTAAGTCTAGGGCAAGATTCAAGATCTGCATGTCGAGTCGACCCCCAGAGTCTGCTATGGCTATTCCACAGACACTGAAAAGCTATGAATGAATGCTGTTAGAAGTGACTCCTAGCTGATAGCATTAGGGCGGTTTCATACAGAAGACCCTCCATCTCAGCAGGGAGAAAAGCAGAGGTGATAGCTATGTGTTTCTCTGTGGGGAAGTGGAGATCAGAGAGAGCAGGGGGAGTGAAGTGGAGAGGAGGGAGGGGAAGAGGAAAAGGAATTCCACGAGCAGAAACACGAATGGACTTTTAAAGAAAGCAAGAATTCTCCTAAGGATAACCTGTAGAGGACCCAACAAGCAATTGTGGGAAATAGACCCAGGGGAAAGGATATAGATTTTATGTAGATTTGACTTTTCTTTTTTTGAATGTGAGTGGAAAGAACATCTGATCACCACAAAGGCAATTCCAATGATTAGAATGTAGCATGTGAAATTAAGGATCCTATAATTTAGATCTGATCAAAAGTTACAGACATATTACACATTTTGATATTTATCATTGTTACTATTATTTTCCAATATAACTGCCTCACTGCTAATCATAACCCATTGTCAAATGGAAAACCTGTCCTCAAATGAGACTATTTATGATCAACAGTAAATGTGGCCTGTCCCAAATTCACTGCCATGTGTATATCTCAGCAGCTAAAATCAGTGGCTCAGCAGAAACACAAGTAATCTGTATTTATTATCAAAACCTCATCACTTCTAGAAATGTTTCACCCTGAGAAAGGAAACCAAATGATGCTGTAACTGTGCATAGGTATCCACACTGTTGTCTACAAGTAAAAGCAAAGAAGAGAAAAAAATGCAGATTTGCAGGGAGGCAGAGGGGAATCACAGGATGCCTAAGAAACTCAAGGCAAATGGCAGACCCTAAAGAGTAAGTTCGCTGCCTCCTTTGCCAAAATTACTCACAATTTTAAAAAAGAGAGAAAAGGCATCTAAACTAAAACCTCCTAATAATTCCTTTACTAGTACTTGTCTCTGTTCATGAAAATCAGTAAAATCTCTAAATATGATCCTAAGGCTCTTTGGAATAGGAGATAAAATTATTTTAGCAAAAGGCTCCAGGTTAACTTCTTAAATAAGTATATGAGTCAAAAATGAGGTACAACACACACACACGATCACTACAGATACATGATAAAGTAGTACACACAGCTAATGTGGAATAAAAAAGGTAGGTACCTAGGTGTTCACTGTAACATACTTTCAACTTTGTTGTATATTTTAAAAATTTCATACTAATGTTTTGAGAAATTATTCCCCTTTCTGAAAATTGCATTAGGTATGAATTTAAAAATTATCACCTGTTGTCTCCTTTTACCATTAATCTAATCCCACTCTCCATGTAATCACGTGTAACTACCATGATCAGGGTTTACAATTTTCACACATAATATTCTCCTTTTGAGTCTTTTTACAAAAACTAAGTCATGCAACTTGTTTCTCTTACTTAACAAATTATCATTCACATTTACCCAGATCAGTTCATGTAATTATACTTCGTTCCTTTCAAAGACTAAATATGATTGTATTTGTCTACCTAGAGCATAGCAGTTTTGACCATTTGACTAATGATGACATTTCTATTATTTTCAAAACTGTATCCCTTATATATCACATTTAGGCTTCAGATCATTTTCCCTTGAAATAAAAAATCAATCAAGGTCCCAAAGATCACAGTAAGAAACTGAAATGAGTCTATAGACCAAGGAGCTTAATACTGTATCTAACTGAGGAAGGAAGTGAGAATCGCAGATTCAGAGGTATAATTCATACCTCAACAACTGGTAACAATCCCTACACAGTACCAATTATCAAGTAAAAACCCATCAGTCAAGAAGTAGGCAAAATGGAGACCTAAACAGCAACTAGGATGCATCGATTTTAAAACAAACAGAAAACAAACATGGTCAACTTCACTAATAATACGAAGCCTCATATTCTCCTTCTAACAACCTGATGATCTGAGTCCTTAAGACAAAGCAGAGAAATAGCAAACTTGAATGGAAGGCAAAATATTTCATTAATAATAGTAATCATTAATGAAAGTACTAATTCCTCAGGATATTTGCTAAAACTCAGCAGTGTACTGTGGAATATTCATCAGAGATAAAAACAGGTACAAAAAGATCCTTGGTCATAGGACACCTGAGGAAGAGGCTGGGACAGTCAGTCCAATAAAAAGACTGAAAAACAAAAGCATAAAAGTTGACTGACCAAAACTTACTGAGTTGTTGGACATCATCAGACCTATACCACAGGACATGTGAATTTGATGCACTTGTGTTTGTGGCCATTCTGGGACTGCATATTTAGTAATAAGGGACTGAATTCTTAGTCTTCCATAATAGTCCAAAACATTGAACATTTTTACTAAGCTCAAGTTTTAATTTGAAATATCAGGATGAGAAATGCAAATGTGAGTGGTTTTAGGGGAGAGCTGAAAGTGAGTTATAAGGCACAGTTTTTTCCCTGGAGAAGTTACACATTATAAAATCCAAGAAAATGAGTTACATTTGCTGGGCAGAAATAGAGTTTCATGAAAGAGATATTCATGAAACAAAAGTGTTTATGAACCAAGGTAACACTGCATGTCCATCACATTTATAATGGGAAAGTAAGGCACATACGTGCACCATAAGCCAATGTCCTTGCTAGCATGTTCTTCTGAGCCCCAAATTCCCATTTTTTCTTTAATACTGGTCATTACTGAAATAACTGAGTAGACAACGTATTTGAAGGAAAATGGCTCAAAGGAGGAGATTTGAGCTGATAACTCTGTGCTCTGACAGAAGGGTGTCAGAGTTGATGTTTCGAACAAATGAATTGAAAGCTTTACACTTCCCAATGGCTATCATTTTTATCAAAACAACCTCTAGAACATCAGAATAGATCTCAGAGGTCAATAATGTTATTTGGGACACTACTTGGCAAACAGAACCCAGGACAGAGAGGTGACTTTCAGGCAGTCAATAACTTGCGAGTGGAAATGTGAGATGATGTCTTTTGATTTCCATTTTAGGCTCTCTCTGATGAAGCCTGCTGCCTCCCAATCCTGAAAGACTGCTAAAAAATATAGCTGTCCCCTAAAAATAAAACACCATTTATATCTAGGGAAAGAGTCATGCCTAAACAGGCAATGGTCTGTATCAAAAGAAGAGAGCTACTTGGGTCCAGGAGCAATGAGCAAGCTGCTAAAGAAGCTGAAGTCACTGTTCCCTTTTTGAGAAGACTGGTAAAGATTTATGGTGTCCATGAGAAATCTTGGCCGATTTTGCTATAGGCAGTGTTGGATCAGATCCCTAAGGAGATCTTGTCGCTATGAGTTTCAACATCTTTATTTCCTAGGGACATTTGGATTGACCTGACTAAAGATACCTGTGACTTTTTGAAAATTCCTTTGTTTGTTTTGCTTTTTTTTTTTGACACAGGGTCTCGCTGTGTAGTCCAGGCCAGCAATGAACTCACTACGTAGCCCAGGCTGGCCCTGAACTTTTGGCAATCCCTGTGCCTCAGCCTGGTGAGTGCTGGAATGACAGGCCCACCATGCCAGGCCTGAAGCATCCTTACAAAAAGGCTAAAACTTCATAGTTTGAGATATCAAAATATAATATATCTGAGCAAAGCATACTGCACTATAATATTTCATTTAAAAGAATGTGAAATGTTCAGATATCAGTGAAGCCTTGAGTAAGACTTGAGGGGAAAGATCACCCTATTTAACTGAAAAGCAACGTCCATTCTAGGTTGCCACCCTGATCAATAGAACCTACTGCCAATCTTTCCATGCTTCTTTTTATTCCTCCAAATCCCAGCTGTTAATGAGCTGCTAAACCCTTCCTGTCCTTGCAACGCTCCTTCCTCCAGGATCCGATGCACTGCCTGTGATTCTGATGTTAAATCAAAGGTCTGACATTTTTGAACAGCACAGCTTTCAGATTAGTAATAAACTAATTTAAAGGGGAAAAAAACCATGAAAATAGAAAACAATAAAAAAGAGGCAGGAGCTCTGCACTCCTGACATCCTGGCCTGAGAGCAGCTTGCTTTTGAAATGGCGAGAAGGAACTGCTCTCAAAGACACTTCCTCACACGCTGCCAACTGCAAAGGGAATATTCGCCAGGGGATGCTTGTCTGGTCTGACTCAAACTTGTTTTGGGGTGTGTCATCACCCCTTCAAGAGGATTTTCCCTCGGCAAGGCTCCATTCATTAGGAATTTTTTTTTCTTTTTAAATTCAGAGCTGGCAGCCATGGGGAGGATTTTACACACGGATGTGCACCTCCCACGAGCTCTGGTCACAGACAGAACGGGGCTGGTAGGAGGCCCCGACAACGGAACTGTGCCAGGCCCAGACACAAGTCTTCCATTCTGACACAGAGAGCTGCCAAGCGGGAAGGAGCCACATCCTTCCTCGTCCTAAGTCCCCTTCCTAAATTGAGTAGTTGTTCAGAAAGGGGAAGCACAGGGGGAGAGAGGAGGCGACATCACTCGTTGGTGTTAATTATAACAAGGGGAAACCTTTATTCCCAATATAAAGTTTCTAAGTGAATTCAAGACAGAATTGCAAGGCCGGAAAGATCTTTAAATGTCATTTTGATTCAAACTCCTTTTTCCAATATTCAAATCTCCCTGTAACATCCTTGCCAAGTGGATGTCTAGGCGCTCTTTAAATCTCTCTAGTGATGGTGATCTCATTACCAATCTAGTTTTCATATAGTCCTCACTGTAATAAACGTATGACTACATTGGGCTGGACTCCGACCCTCTGCAGTCGTGACCTTTTGGTCCTGGGTGAAGTCTCTGGAACCAGGTTGAACAAGCAAACCTCTCTTCCACAAACACCGATGGACATATCGGATAGTAGCCCCAATATTTGGACACAGACTTTCCTTATCTCCATAGATCCCACTTTCAAAAACGGAAACTAGAGCTTTTGCAAAGCACTTATACCTCTACTTCCCTCTCCAACCTTGAAAGTGAGAAAAACATAGTGAGAAAATGAAAACGTCATTAAAACACGAATCAATTGATTTGAGCATCCACCCATGGTGTTTCAAACTAAAAGGAAATTGAAAAAGGAGAAAAGGAAGCAGTAAGAGGACAGAAATTCCAGCAACCAGTGGGGCTGACTCAGTCTAAGATAGGTTCCTGGTGAACTGTGAGGCAAATTGGGGCAGAAATTAAACACCTGTTACAGGTGCACAGCTGTACGTGAAAATAGTTTGGACAGATGTCATGAGTCGGCACTAGCCTCAGCAGGCAGA
>RJWT010011748.1:0-23019 GCA_004365215.1 Cuniculus paca
CTCACAGTATGTTTTATCCTCACATGTATAAACACACATAGTCACAAACTCATTTAGGTTAGAAAGGGCTTTTAATGGGACATCTGGCTCTCTTCCACTATTTCTTGTCAAGGCAAAGTAGGTTTGTTAATATCCTCTACCAACCAAACGGATGTCTAGAATCTGGCTATATAGGACTAGTTTCTGTTTCTTGTTATTGATTCAACAAGTCTAAGGGGGCAAAAATAAATGGTTGAACCTAAGAAGTGACAGTGATAATTTCCATCTATATAATTTCTCTGATGCTTGTGCCCTTACTGCTGGGCACATAAGGGAAGCTGAGGCCAAGGACCGGTTACAGAAAAAGGACAATGCTGACAGGGATGGAATGACTTGTACCTGTTGTAAACACCCTGCTCTACTTCTGCTGGGGAAGGCAGAAGAGCCATTTCAGCTCCAGAATGGCTAAGATGATGGAGTCCGGAGTTAGACTGCTTGGATTCAAATCACTGCTTGAATTCAAATCCTGGTATTTACAAGCTCCATGGCCTTGGATTTTTTTTTAACCTCTCCTTTTCTCAGAGTTGAAGGAATTTTCTGATCTGTAAATGGTGTAATAATAGTCACTCACTTCAGAGGCTTACTGCAAGTATTAATTAAACAAATTAACATGTGCAAAGCACTTTAAACAGTACCCAGATACATAAATGTTAACTGCCCCCAGTTAAATTATCCAGATCATTGACTATTGATGAAGGATTGCTTATATCATTCATCTCATTCCTAGTAATGATTGTTCTACTCCGCATTTAAAAATCACAGTTTATTAAGTGCTTACCAAATATTGTGCATGGCTCAACTCTTTTAATATTTATAATGGCCCTTTATTTCACAAAGGAGAACACAGATTAGAGAGCATAATTAGTTCAAGATTACACAGCTAATAAATAGTAGATCTAGAATTCAATCCAGGTCAAGTCCAGTGATCATTGTTTTAATTATCAAATTTTCCTATCTCTATTTGTTTCTAAATACAGTAGTTGGAAGCTGCGGCAGATTTTGTTTTCCATTCTTCTTGTGATTGTTCTTAGGATCCTGACTCGTGCTTTTGAAAGTGTGATGTTGGCAACGCTAAAAGTTAGTGAAGATTCATGTTCTTATAACAGTACTGTATGTTGGTAGAACCTGCATCCATCCAGACTCAACCCAACCTGAGTCTGTAGGCTGCCACTGCCTCTCCCTGCTGCACTACTGCTTAAAATCTCAGTTTTTCTCATCAGTAAGATGGGAATAATAAAACCTGCCATGAAGGACTTTTCCCAGGTTTAAACAAAGTGATAAATTTTAGAGACTTGTCACATGCTTTGTACTTAGTAAAGGTATGTTTTATCAGCAATGACCAGCTCCTCACACAGGTTAGTGGATTGTTCTAAGGCAGCAGAGGCTGATTAATAAATGAGAAAATTCCATTAACTGTAGTAATTGTTGCTACATCAGATAAAAAAAGTATCTACTTCTATCTTATAGTTAACAAAGTGATTTGAAGCAAGCTGTTACTTAAATAATTCGATTTGTTCAAACAATAAAGTCAGGTATCCACACTCGTTTCTCCTAATGGTGAGAATTTTTAAATATGGATAATTCCCTCAGCTTCCCAACACACTTTGTATGAAAGTAGCCATGTTCCATAATGCTTGAAAAGAGCAGCTCGATTTTGTAAAAGAATTCCTTATTCTCCTCTTCACATCACCTGTTAACTTAAGGTTTGATTCATCCCTGTCCACAACGTAAACTCTACGCCGCAACAATGGAAAAGGTTGTCAGTAGCCTAATAACGATGAAACTGAATAATTTAGCCAGGATGAAAAGCTTGCTCTTTTCTGGATGATCTGGTTAATTATCTGGTTAAATTAGGTTAAAACCTTTTTGTCAGGGTCTCTAATTATCTGGGAAACCAGGTAACTGTGTCGTTTTAAGAGCTTTTAAGCTTGAATTATTCATCGACATAACCCAGCAGGCTGGGAAGATTCCCAATCTTCACCTGCCTTTTTGTGTATAGTTTTGGATAGAAACTCTTCAGCTATTTTATTTACCATTTCTTGTGGATGCAAAATATTCAAACTATTTCCATTTATTTTACACAAAAGCGAGAACCAACTTTGAGCTGTAAGGGTGCTGGTGCTCAACTTGGAAGATCGGTAGCAAATTTTCCCGAGAGACACAAACAAACACTTACATAACCAGAATATCAATGAGGTCTTTTTAGAGGCGACACATTAAAATGCAAGGCAGGAGATAATGAGATAAGCAGCAAGTTACAGGTTTCTTAATTCTAGCGTGAAAGGAGACAGGAGAGAAAAAAAAAAACAAAAAAACAGAGCAGACAACCCCCCAAAGGAGCTTAGTCCAAGGCTCTAGTAAGCCCTGTATTCAGCTTGGCTGGGGAGGGTGTTAGGGGTGTTTCTTTCCAGTGACCTCAGTGTCACAGAAAGAAGAGGGAAAACTACCTTGGGTGATGGGGCAATATAAAAATCATGTAAAAAATTTTTTTTCTCAGTTCCTGGTTTATGTCTCTTTTCTGCTTCTACTAGCGTTTAACTGTATTAAATATAGGGCATCTCTTCTGCATGTGGCTCCACTCCTCTTTGACCGTTCTAGAGAAACAAAGGTTGCCATTTTGTGAGAGAAAACTTTGTACCAGATATTGCACTGGGGGCTTAGATCTCATTAAAGCCTTACAACAATCCCTCTGAATGATGTCATTGCCCTCTGGTGACAGATAAAAGAGATAGAGTCTCCAGGGTTATTGCTCAAGACATCAGACTCAGTTTGCTCTGACTCCCAAACTGGACTTTTATTTGTGCTTCCTTCTGAACCAAAGTTATCCCTGGACAAATGGTATACCTGCCATGTTTCAGTTGAGAATAGGAGAGAAATAGAATAAGAAGGTGTCTAGGACTACTTGGTAGAGGTGCAGTTGGAAGAACACTTGACTTTGAGTCAGAAAATCTGAGTACCAGGATATCGTTGCTTTTACCTATGTGGCTTTGGGCAAGTTTAGTTAAATTCTCTGAGCCAATTTCCTCATTCCTAAAACTATATATATATATTCTCATTCCTAAAACTATATATATATATTCTGCCCCCAGCGTATTTTGCAAGGATTTCAGGAATATTTTA
Source organism: Cuniculus paca (assembly GCA_004365215.1). NCBI lineage: Eukaryota > Metazoa > Chordata > Mammalia > Rodentia > Cuniculidae > Cuniculus > Cuniculus paca. The sequence continues at coordinate 3,160 of RJWT010011748.1, forward strand.
ATTAATAGGTAGGAAAGCACAAGACTTCACAATACACACAAACAACAAGATCCACATTCCTGGAAGAATCAGGAGATATATTTACATAATTTAGTTTGTTTAATGTTTAGTCTCACCATTACCACTTGTTTTAGTTACTTTTCTCTTGTTACTGAGACAAAATATCCTACAATCAAAGTTAAAGGGGTAAGGTTTATTTAGCTCACAGTTTGTCGAGGTTTCAGTGCATAATCAGCTGCCTCCAAGGCAGGGTGGCATAGCAGACAGGCATCACAGAGAAGAAACAGTTCATGTGGGCAGAAGGTATAAGCAGGGGATCTTAATAGCATATTTCTTCCCCTTTTATTTTATCCAGGCTGTCTACCTTTAGGGTGGGTATCAGTTACACCCTTAATCCTAGTGCCCTTGGTCCTAGCTTTGCACCATGAATCAGTGTCATATACTCTATATCCAGCCACCTCTGAAAAAGCCCCACCTTCCTCATGAGGCTGTGGGAGGACATTTAACGTAGCCATAATATCCCACACTTCAAAAAAAGACTCATGCATATCCCTTTATACAAAAGGCATCCAGTCCATCTCTGAGAGTTGCCAAAGCTCTAACAGATTCAGCACTGCTGAAAAGTTCAAGTCAAAGTCTGCTCTTTAGATTTAAGGCAAATATCTGGAAGTCCCTGTACAAATGAAAAGAAAGTTAAATACTTCCAAAATTCATGGCTCAAGATAGACAGTCCCATTCCAAAAGTTACAAATAGGGGGATAGCAAGTAATGGTAACAAAGCAAGACTAAAATCCAAGCAGGGAGAACATTAAATCCCACAGTTCCATTTCCAGCATCCCCTGCAATCTGTGGCAAGTTGTAGACTTCAAAGAGATCAGGTGGCCATGCCATTGGTTGTAGCTCCCATGGCTTCTCTCTGGGGCTGGCTCTGCTCCCTCTTTGCAGTTTCCTCAGACGATCCACCTTCCTTATGTCTCCAAACTTCTGGGGTCTCCACTGAACTTTTGGCTTTACACTCACAGCTTCACACACTGCCTTCTCAGAGGCACACTGCCTCGTCTCCAAGCTTTCTTCTGAAATCTAGGTGCAAGCCTTTATGACCCCAAACCCATTTTTTTTCTCTTTTGCGTACTGGGGATCAAACTCATGACCTTGTGCTTAACAGGCAAGCACTTGAACCATTGGGCTAAATCCCCATCCCCCTAAACCATTTTGCATGCATCCAAACCAGTACCATGTAGATGATTCCAGGGTCTTCTGCCAGCTGGAGCAGTACCTGGGCTTCCTTTGCTCTTGGTTGTAGGGTCATGTGCCTATGAACTAAATCTAGAGGAACACTTCCCTAGGCTTCCACCATTTTGGGACATTATGCTCTGGGTCTCTCTTCTCAAAGCAATGTATTTCACCTTTGTAACTCTAAGGCTGCAGAAGCTGGAATATTGTTGGTCCTCATCATGTCCCCAAGCCATCTTCTCTCTTGTCTTCTTCTGAAATACTTGGTTTTTTCCTTTCTAGTCTTTTCAGTGGCCAATTTCTCCTCCATTCTATCTTTGCAGGCCTCAACTTTACTGGAGATTTCTTTCTGGCCAACCTCAAAATGTTTTAAATCATTCTGGTGGACTGTTTGTTCTTGATTCTCAATATAAATTTGGTTAAAAGCCCCCAGTGGTAGCCATGCCACCACTTCAACATTGGACTGTGTTGAAATTTATTCTGCCAGACTAATTAGTCTGCCACTCTTAATTTCAGTCTCAGACAGCCTCTGGACACAAGCGAAATACAGACTAACTTTCTGACAAGACATACTACACATTAGTCCTTCTTGCTAGCAGAAACCTCTGGAGTCTGGTCTTTACTGGCAGAATTTCTATCAGCATTCTGGTTTTAGATTTAGAATCTCCCATCAAGTACAACCTAAGTACATTCCAGCTCTGCTTTTCCAGCTGGCATCTCAGAACCTTTGCAAACTCTTCCCACAAGCCAGTCCCACTTCCTGAACCACATGGTCAGATAAAGTCATGGCAATGACCCTACTCACTGTACCAAGTTTTGTTTTATCTACTTTTCTATCATTGCTGAAACAAAATATCCAACACCCAAAGATAAAGGGGAAAAGGTTTATTTAGCTCACAGTTTATAGAGGTTTCAATCCATAATCATCTGGCTCCAAGGTGGGGTGAAGTGGCTAACAGGATAGTAGGGAAGAAATAGTTCATGGCAGGCAGAAGGTAGCAAAGCAACAAGAATTGACCACAGCTCTTTCTAGCCCTTATATCTTATCCAGGCTACTTAGGGTGGGTAGCACTCACACCTTTAATCCCAATGCCATCAATCCTGGCATTGTACCATGAATCAATGCCAGTATCACACACTCTAGATTCTGCCACCTCTGAAAAAGCCCCACCCTTGACCCCATAAAGCTTTTTGGGGGAGGGGGTTCTAAACACAAGCCTTTATTTAGGCCTCATCTTTTCTCCCCTGGACTTTTGCAACATTCTTTATCAGCTTCACCTGTCCCCATGCTTGGTCTCTAAATCTAAAGTATGATTAGGTAATTTCTCTGCCTAAAACCCCCACTGGTACCTCATGGACTAGGAGGAAAAATCCAAAGTCCTTGGTACTACATGGGTTTATAACTTTCCATGATTTTGGTTCTCACATACTTGATAAATCCCTGGTCCTCATGGCTTTTTTCCCTCATTCTTACTATATTGAGCTACTTGTCATTTAAAAGTGAATCACACTGTTTCCTACTTTAAGGCTGTTGCTCATGCCATTCCTTCTTTTTGAAATGTCCCTTAGCTCAAACATCACCTCTGCTCTGAGACCTTCTGTGTTCCTCAGTCCACAGTGTACCTCATCTTCCTTCTTGATACTGAAGCCCCAAACTCACCAAACTATGGCAATAGTTTCCTTACTTGGATCTCATCTGCTAAATGGGGAGATCCTGGAAGGCAAGAAAAGGATGTTTTATCTTTAGCACCAAGCATGATGCTCTGTATGCATCATTTATTCAAAAAGAATGGATGGCTGGAGAGGGAAATGGACACATCAGGAGACTTCTATAATTGTCTGGCAAAGAAATAATGATGAGCTGGACTGCGATGTAAAAGATACGTGTTTTTCATTTTTCCCACAAGCCTGTCACTCCTTCTGAATTGATTTATCAGTTGTCTGTCCTCTCTGTTCCTTGCCTGTCTACAGACATCTCTTGTGAAACGCAGCTTTCCTTAAGAATAGAGGACTTGAATTTGGGAAATGGCTTGGGGATTAGAAAGGGAGGAGTGTGTTTAAGAGATTTAAAAAAATTATTTAAATATAGAATACATAAGAGAAAGAATTGTATGTGAAATTTGAAGTAGAGAACAACACCCAACATGAATTATTCTAATGAATCAGGCAAGAAAGCATATTTCCAAGTGTAACATCATTATTTATCCTTCAGAAAAGGGGAAAAACTGCCTGAGTGTGGCCATGACAAGCTGATTCAAATGATTTAGAGCTAATAATATAGAACCAGGGGTTTAAAATGGTCCCTGAAACTGGAGATCTTCAGTAAACTCATGACTGATCTCAGTCCTTTACAGTGGAGGAAGAACAAGAGGCTCAGAAAATTTTGCATTTACCAATATGGCAGAAAGATTTATGGCCTTATAATGTCTGAAATGACAGGGAGTAATTGTTATATTGTCGCATTGTCCAATGTCAAGGTGAAGATCATATAACTGGATGACTCACCCCAAACTTCCTTCAGTTTTATCTCAAAATATTTAGCAATTCTGGAAAGATCAGAGTTTACTTACTGGTATTCATAATTGTGTTAACTACTTTTATTACTTTTTTATTTAAATGGGCAATGTTTAAAAGAGGGGTGGCATTTTACATACAGTGGTACCTCAGTTCATGAATTTAATTCTTTCTGCAATTCTGGTTGCAAACTGAATTGGATTTTGAATGAATCAAATTTCCCCATAAGGTCAACCTTGAAGCTAACTTCTACATTTGACTCAGTTCTTGTCCTATTTGATTTTCAGCCAGAATCATGGAAAGAATTAAGTTTGTGAACTGAGGTATCACAATATTTTGGTCAAACTGACAATCTCTACCTGAAAAGATTGGCTTAGTCACTCTCCTGATCACTGGGACAAAATACCAAACCTTCACAATTTAAGGAAGGAGGGTTTATTTTGGCTTCCAGTTTCAGAAGTTTTAGCCAATGTTCAAAAGGTTTAAATGCAGAAAAAGCATGATGAAAGGGTCTGATCAAGAAAGCTACTCATCACATGGTGGCCAGGAAGCTCAGAGAGAAGGGAGAAGCAAGCCAGAGAGAGATACATCCCTTCAGGTTAAACTCCAAGTGATTGCCTCTTTAAATCAGACTCCACCTTCCAACAAGTCGGTTATATTGCCCTGATGATTCAATCATCTTCTAAAAGCCCCACCTATGAATGCATAATGCTCACAGGGGACATCTGGATTTAAACCATATAATTCGGTCCCTGGCCCCCAAAGGCTTATGTACATGTCTTTATAAAAAATGCATTTAGTTCATCTCTAACAGTTTCCAAAGATCTAAGAATTTCAGTATTACTAAAAAGTCCAAGTCCAAAGTCTCCTCTAAGACTCAAGCCGAGCTCTTAGCTATGTGGTTCTGTAAAACTAAAAAAGAAAGTAAAACACTGCTGACATACAATGGAACAAGGTAAAAATTTTCATTCCCAAAGAGAAGAATGGGGAATAGAAACCAATGGGACTAAAGCAAGACTGAAACTTGTTATGGCAAATGTTAAATTCCTGGTATCTAGCACCAGGGGTCAAAGATGTGAAATCCAAGTGGCTTGGGAATCCCTGTTCCTATGGCATTGCAGGTTGAAGCATCCAAAGTCTATCTCTTGGGGGTGGCTTTGTTCACTGCCTGTGACTTTCCTCAGAAATTTCCCATTTTTGGCTTCTCTAACTTCCTGGGGTCTCCACTGTACTTTTGGCTTTACTCTCACAGTTTCTTCCATTGTCTTCCTCAGGGCACACTACCTGGCCTCCCAGGAATTGTTCTGAAGTCTGGGTGGAAGCCTTCATGACCCCCACAACTCTTGCATTCTGCATGCCTGAAAAACTAGCCATCACCTGGATGATGACAAGGTCTGCCACCAACTTGAGCATAAGGTGTGACCCCTAAGATCATGGCTGCAGTGGCCTCTGACTGCTTGTATGTCTGAACACTGTGAGATAAATCCCAGCAAACAAAGTCCCTATCCAGCCCTTTTGGAATAGTTTTCCCTGTTCTATCTTCTCAAAGCAAAGTCTTTCACTTTTGGAACCATGAGCCTATAAAAAGTGGTATATTGCTGATTTCAGGGATTCCCTTAGGGCACCTTCTTGTTTTCCTGATGTAAAGTACTTGACTTAAAAAATGCTAATCAGTTTAGCAACCAATCTCTCCCTTCTCCAACTTTCCAGGTGTTTTCTTTTTGGGAAAATTGAGAGCTTTTTAAATGAAGGTTTTGCTCTTTTTTCAGTGTAAATCTCTCACAAAGGCAACCTAACATTCAGACTATAGCAAGGGCTGCTTGTTGCTTTTAGTAATTTTCTTCACCAGATTAATGAATCTTCCACCCTTAAGTTCCATCTCCCAAAAACTGTCAGGACATGAGCAAAATGTAGACAAATTTTCTGCTTGAGCATAACACCCATGGCCTGGAGTCCAACTGCCAATGAAGTTCTTGCTCTCAACTGAAACTGCTTGCCTGGTCTTTACAACTTGAATTTTTATCAGCATTCTGGTCTTCTGAACTTTGACTAGTATTTCACATCAAGTTCAGCTTACAGCATTCTAGGGCTTCTCTAGTCAGCTTTGCTAAACCTTTTCAAACTCTTCCCGTGAACCAATTCAAAATGATTCTAGACCACATTGTCAAGTACTCACAGCAATGATCCCACTTCTCTGGTACAAAAATCTGTCTTAGTTACTTTCTTGTTTCTGGGACACAATATCTGACACCCACAATTTAAAGATGAAAAGGTTTATTTTGGCTAACAGTTTCAGAAGTTGCAGTCCATGTTTGATAGGTTTAAACACAGATATGGCATAGTGGAAGGGCCTGGGCAGAGGAAAGCTGCTCACATCATGGCAACCAGAAAATGAAAGAGAAAGAAAGATCAGGGGAGGGAGATATACATACCCCTTCGAATCACAGCCCCAGTGACCCACCTCTTGTGATCAGACTGTCTCCCAACAGCAAGTTAACTATATGATCCCCATGCTTTAGCCATCTTCCAAAATTCCTGCCTTTGAGCATGTGAGGCTTTTGGAGAATATCTTCATCTGAGCCACAACAATGATAATCCACCCATCTCCACATTCATTTGCAGATGAGGAAATGAGCCCCCAAATTTGAATGGGCTCTTTCTTTGGCAATAATGCCAGAAACAGCCTCTCTTGACCCTGGTTTATTGCCTCTGAGCTCTTATACATCTCTCCCTGCTTCCTGTAACCCTTCACAATCAAATGCTTCCAGGACCAAAAGGCTGATATGCTAGATATTAGTTGATAAACTTTTTGAGATTTTGACTCCACATCTTGGTTTAGAGGACAAGTCTTTGTCTCAGGACCTGAGTACTTTGAAAATTTCAGTTTGAAGAAGAAAGTATTTTGTACCCTTATTTCCTACACATTGTTTGGGGGTAGGGAAAAGGGCTCTGTATGTTTTAGACATAATTTGCTTTAAAACAATGATTTTAATGTTGATTATATAGTGGAATCATTTCAGTGCTTAAAAAATATTGATGCTTTGGTCTCAATCTCAGAACCTCCAGTTTAATTGGTCTGGGGTGCAATGTGAGCACTGGGCTTCTTCCAAGATCTTTGTATATTCGCAGGGTACAGCTTTGACTCCCATTAACTTTAAAGGACTCACAGAAGACATTAGCCTCTGCTTGCTCAGGTGGATGTCCCTAGACCTTGAGAAAATCAAAATGAGAATGAAGAGAAAAGAAGTTGAGATATAAGAAACTATGCCAAGTGGAGATTCATTATTAACCAAACCAAGCAAAGGAAGGAAAAGGTATTTTCATTTCTGCTAAAGGTCATATGTGAGTGCCCATGGGGAAAACATCTCCATAGCTTTGTGACTGAACCGATAATTCATATCTGATTCAGAAGCTGATGTTGGATTACAGCTGTACAGCTGTTCTCAGTCTAAGCCCAGCCTCTCCCAATGGGGCTGATTGTAGCAACACGTCTCATTTATAGATCTCATATGTAGGGATCTGGAGACCTAAATTAAATCCTTGTGCATGTTACTTTGGTGAATTCAATTCAAAAGCATTTTGGCTTCCCCAAATAGGCCATTCCCATGTGAGAGGGGAAGAGAGAACACAATGGAAAGGAAATAGATCTTTTATATTCTTCCTTCCTATTTTTGGTAGAAGGTTTTGGCACAAAGGTAGTAGTGAAATAAATTCTAATAAAATGTCAAGGCTTTGGTCAGGCTTGGTATGGGCAGATGTGAATGGAAAAGGAGGGAAAACAGTAGAGGAAAAGCAAGTGGAAGTGTGATGATACTCTGGACCCTAAACGTTGCAGTTAGAAGATTCCTCAGAAAATACTGTCCCATGAAAGGCTGGCTCAAAATTTATTTATTCTAGGGGACTTTACAGTTGATTTTTATAAAAACATCGAAAGCAGTAAATTAATCTTGTACTTAAAGAGGGGAGGAATATTGACTAGGGCTACCCCATCAATTAGTGGCAGATGTGGAACTAAAAGCTTGGATTCACAATCCAAAGTCTCTCTTTCATATCACGTTGTCTTGTAGGTATTTCAATGCTAGGGAGACCTAAGAAGAAAGAGTTGTAGATACCAGCTTACATAATGGGTTAAGTCATGAATCAGAAAAAGAAAATTGAGTTTTGGGTCAATGGAATTGTCCTGGATTTTCTCAGGTAAGATATGGCTAGAGATTAAGGATAGTCTACAAGTGGGGACAGATGTAGGAGACATTTTAAAAGGGAAATCAGGCAGACCTGTTACCAGATCTGGGAAAAGTGAAGAAAAGTCAATAAATTGGGGTGTTAGATTTGTTCGAGAAATGTTTTGTTGCTGGTGACCTTATGTTTCATTTTCATGAATGTATATTTTTTATGAGTATATCAAGGAAGGCAAATAATACAACTACAGGGACAAAGCAGAGTAAAGGACTGAGGTTGGGAAGTGGATTTAATGGTGTGAACAGACCATATGAATGTAGTGAAGATACAACAAATGCATGCTGAACTTCCTTTGTGTCCAGATGCTGAAAATACAGAGGTAAGACACAGTGCCCACCTCTACAGGGAAATAGGGTACTGGGCTTATTTAAAGTGTGAGGAAATAATTGTGATAGTCCTCTGTGAGGAAGCTGATCAAGGAGCCAGGGCATGGGGGAAGAGGAGCTTAGTTGGAGAAGTTTTGCAGAAGCTGCTTTTAAACTGGTTTTTGGCCGGGCATGGTGGCTCACGCCTGTAATCCCAGCACTCAGGAGGCTGAGACAGGCGGATCGTTGTGAGTTCGAGACCAGCCTGGGCTACAAAGTGAGCTCAAGGCCAGCCTGAATGGCATAGTGAGACCCTGTCTCAAACACAGGGCTGGGGATCTAGCTCAGCGGTCTAAGCGCCTGCCCAGCAAGCGCAAGGTCGTGAGTTCAATCTCCAGTGCCGAAAATAAATAAATAAATAAATAAACTGGTTTTTGTAGGATGAGTGGCAGTATGAGTGGGAAGGTACCAAAGTAAAGAGAGCAGAGGGCAAAGACAAAACTATGTGAAAAGATACTATATTTTGGGGGATTGGTGAACAGTTAGACATCTTTAGAGGATGAGATGTGCAGAATCACATGGAGAAATTAGTGGAAAGGTGGTTTGTTACCAAGATAGAAAGCCATGCTGAGTACAGACTTTATTGTTAAGAGAATGGGGTGTAGGTGTGTGGGGGGATTTCATGGCTTAATAAGCCAAGGAACGACATGTTCATTGTTAGCCTTAATAAGAAGTATTAAAGAAAGGAAAAGGCTCAAGAGGTGGGCTCAAGGTATTACACACTGAGTATTATATCTGAATACCACACACTGAGATGCTGACTAAGACAGCATCTCAGGCCTTTCCGTCCACATCACTCCAGTTGACTGAGACCACTACCCATTTTTTTACTTTATGGAAAAAAGATAAAACAGAATTTCCTAGCAAAATATTAGGAAAATAACAATAGTTGGTACATTGCATATTGTCACCTTCAAAGTAGTTACTCAGAGTACAAGATATGGGTATAAAAATTCTCCAATCATTAGCACACACCTTCCTTTTCAATGAACCAAGGGACACTAATAATATAACTAACTTGCATTTTTCTTCCTTTTACCTACCTTCCTTTTCCCTTTTCTCCATCCTAGTTCCTTTTTCTTTTTAAGCATTTTTTTTCCATTTCACAATATCTATTATACATTTTAGACCTTATTTATTCTTTCAGTTTCTCACACCAGGGAGACAATACAATGTTTACACATGTGAGTCTGATTTACTTCACTTATGAGTACAGTCTCAAGTTGAAATCTCATTGTCTCTACCTCTCACTTGCAAGTAATTACATGTTATCTTGTCAAATCACTTGTGGTGTTATCTTTTTGGTAATGTAATCCTTGTAATATTACTTAAATTTGATATGTTTACGCCTTGTTTCTCTAAATAGGTTACAAGAACTTCAGGAGCTAGGGTCAGATCCAATAGTTCATTCATTATATAGTAATGATACTTTGCATTTTTCTTGCTTTTAGAGCTTAGAAATCCCTTCCACATATATTACCTTATTTGAGCTTCACACAGTTATTTTGTCAGTTTGGAAAAGCAAGTATTATTAGTATTCTAATTTCTCAGATGGAAAGGCCTGGAGTAAGAAATATTAAATGATTTGCTTCAAGTTACACTGGGGACATGGGAAGTGTTCAGTAAGTATCATTGATTTATCTGTTCATTATATCTTAGCTCAAACACATAGTAAGCCTGATGATTTAGGCAATAGGATTTATAGTTTTGGAAGATGACTGGCTGTAAAGTCATTCTGAACTCATTTGCTTCATATGCAACCTTCTGTTTCACCCCATTTTGAGATATATTTGGTGAATCAGGAGAATACGGACAATGAATCATACTGCTCACATCAACTTTTCCCTCTTCCTCCAAAGAAAGTTTCAGGGGAATCTCTTCGCTGCTTCATCTCTCCCTTTCACGCTGCCTATAAAGACACAGGTGGGGGTAATGAAACTGTGGATTTTAAATTCTTCTTTCCAGATGTCATCTATTTAGTTCTTGCAATATTAGTTGGCAGCCATATTCGATTTTAGAAGTGTGAGGATTACCTGAAACCATATGACAGAACTGTTTTACTTATGGAACCAAATGTTGAAAAAGGCTTTGGTAGTAAAAGCGGTGCAACAAAAATGTAATTCATAAAGAGCGATTTAATGCCTTTTATCGTTCTAGCAGTCTGTCAATATGCGAAGGACAAAAGTCCATAGTACTTGTTAATATCTTCAGTGTGCATAAGATCCTTCCTACACAAGTCTGTGTAACACAAAGTGAATCTGAAAGTTGGATAAATTAGCTGTTCCTACCCCCTCTGCTCCTATTCTGTCTTTGGTGTATTTAGACTAAAGTAAATTTTTCAATTTGTCTGAATTACCTGCAAAGTTGTAAGGAAAAATGAGGTGTGAAAACACTTTGAAAGTAGGGCATTGCTTTGATGAATCCAAACCCAATCTAAACAGAATCCTCTACACTCCATAATCCAAGAAGTAAGAAATATGACAGTGATTAAAATACAATTGGGAAAGATGTAAAAGAAATTTGGACTGACTCAGGATGTGTCTCTGGGTCAAAGGCAGCTGTGGTGCAGAAAAGAATGCAGCTCGGTTGCTCAAAGAAGGTCTGAAACCCAATCCTCGCTTACTAGTAGTGTAACTGGGGATGATTCATTAGATTTCTTGGAGTGTTTCCTTATCAGTAAAATGGTGATAATAATGCTTGTCTCATAGGGTGGCTGTGAAGAGTAAATGAGATAAACCACAGGGAAAAGCTTTGTAAATTGAAAGGTGCTATCTGACGGTGAGGGAATACAGTTATTATTTAGAGCAGTATCTATAAGCCTTTGACATGTACAATTAGAAAGTATAATGTGTTTTCAATGCTCCAATGGATGGTTGGAGCATCAAAATATCTATGATAACTGAGGAAAGACTCATTTATGACTATTTTTTTTACTGGTTTAGAAAGATAATTAATTCCTTGGGAAAACCAGCCCACCACATCCTAGCAAGAGATCCTTTGCTCTTTTCTGGGAGTATCCCTAAATGCCTGGCTTTCTTCCTGTCTCTGGACTTCTGTCCATTTTGTTCTGCCTGGCTAAGATGAGACAAGGCGGCCCAATTTCTCTTGTAATCTTGTCCATTCTGCAAACTTCCACTTTCTCTTGTCTTTTTGTGAAGATATTTCTGGAACTCTCCAGGTAAAATTATAACTAGTCCCACAATAATGTCATAGAACTTTTGTCCCTTTCTCATTAACAGTTGTACCTGTATTTTAGAGTTCATTGTTTCAGGTCTTGTCTTCATTAGGACTGGGTGCTCTGCCCCAGGACAAAGAACATATTATCATTTAGCTTGGTGCCCGCACCGACTGACACATATTTCTGCTCACTAAATGGAAGTTGCTTGGAATCGCTCAAGGTGCCATTGGGACTGAATAACAGCCCCTGAACCCTGAATGATGTATGTGTTAGGTCCTCAGAAAACAATTATTGACTGATTGCTTGATTTTCAGCAAAGATGTTTAGAAAAGGATTCCTAGTTAGTTATGTTTATGGCATCTACCAAACCATTTCCTCCTTGAAGCATTCTGGTCCCTGGAAGTCATAATGCCAGCAGTCTTTCATATTCACTTTTTATTTCTGTTTTTTTTTTCCCGATTTTTAAAAGTATCAGATTCCCAGTTTGGAAATTTTGAAGAGTACATGAAATTTAAAGAAGAAAATAATAACAATAGTACAGTATTGAGATATTTTGTTCTCTTTACTGGATATGTAACTTTTGAAATTAAATTTCAACATGTAATTTAAAGATTATTTTTCAGTGAATAGATAGTCAAAGAAATTTTCCATGTTACTAAAATTCTGAAAAAATATATTTTTAGTAACTACATACTGTTTCATCCTATAAATAGACTATAATTTACCAAGGCATGATTTCATACTGGTCATTTAGACTAGATCCAAGGTTTTTTTCAATTGAAGATGATTTGTACTTAAAGACCTTTTTTTTTTTTTAAAAAAAAACTATGTTTCAGATAGTTTCCTTAGGCTATATTAGTAGAAAGGTAATCACCAATGTATAACTATTTTAAAGTCTCCAAGTACATTTCTCCAAGTTTATTTTCAGAAAGAGTGTACCAGTTGTATGTATTTTTATTAATGGGTATTGGAATACCCTTTTCATTGTACTTAGTTTATATTTTATCACACTGTTTTGCTAACCTCATTTTTCTTAGAGAGAGTACTCTTGGATCAGTGTTATTTTAACACATGATATCTATTTAATATTAATAAATTACTCAGAGCATTTTTGTGAAATCTGAATTGATGATCTAGTATCACTAATATAATCCTTATATGTATTGTATTAACTTTAAATTCTATACATTATAAAGGAGAATATGAGTATGAGCTACTATTATTATTTTTCAAGAAAAAATAGAATTTAGGCAACTGATATGTCTGAGATGAGTATACTACAGTAAATTAAGAAAACAGTAGATCACAGTGATGTAAGGGAGTATATTAAAACTGAAGGATAAATTTCATGCATACATCAAAAATGGAAGAGATCTAATTTCATCACATCACCACTATTGTGGTGTAATTTCATCACATCACATCTCCCCTGTGGTGAATTACAAAGTGAAAGCCAAATTAATTTGGTGTTTTATATATGTAAACATATATAGAAGTACTTATGTGTGTGTGCATATATATATATATATATATAATAAATATAAAATAATAATGTAAAATCTTCAGAGGTAAGTCAGTGAATATATTTATATTTATTTATAGTTTATATATTTATAGTTCATATTTATATTTATTTATAGTTTATTTAAACTGTTAGTTTATATAATATATAAATATAAACTGTTCATTGACTTTCCTCTAAAGATTTAACATTATTATTTTATTTTTTCAGGTATGAAAAGGACAGATATTTTCAGAATATATATCTTCATTGGAAAATGCCTTGGGAAGGAAAATTGTTGAATTTATGTCACAAAAGCTATTGGTGGTGATTAGGACAGGAATATGGGGAGATAGTCATTAAGAGCTCAAAAACAGGTTTAAAGATAACATAACACTTCTTTTTATAGGTGAGGAAACTGTGATCCACTGTAGTTAAAATAATTTGTCAATTGAGAAATAGCAGGGTAGTATCAGAGATGGGTCTCAAATCCAGGTCTTCTTATTCTGAGGTAGCACACTTTTTACTAATTATTCTGCATTTTAAAAAGTAATTTTTATTAGCAGTGATGGTAAGGAGTTTCATAATGATTTTTGAACTCTTTATTACATCGGCCAACTCAAGACCTTTTCTGAAGACGTTACAGCAGAGTAAGTTGTAGTTGACTAAAACACCAAAACAACATATACCAGGGAAGGATCCTCCACTGGTCACCAAGATTGCACTCTCTGGTAGATATTTTCCACCTGTAATTCTCTATGCTATCACTGGAGACTCATCAGTGTGAACTCACTGTGGATGAATGAGGTTCATTTTATCTAAAATAACAAATACGTTTTTCACTCCAAATTTATCTTGTGTAAATATTATTAATACGAACAAAAATTTTGGATGAAAAGGGTTTGAGTCATTGAAAAATAACATAGAGTACTGATGAACCTGTCTTTGGGAAAATGTGTGAACTACGTGACCAAAAGATTGGGGACTTGGTTTGCTAGAAAAATGAGAAGAAGAGAATGAAAACAATGATTCCTATAACTTGGGAGTGGAGGTAAAGGGTTTTTTAAAAAGCAACGTGAGGGTTTTGGGGATTTTTAAAAATCTTAACTAACTAATGTTGGTCATTTTTACCAGATTTTTCATTTTGATTTGCAATCTGTTTGTTGAAACCTGCCTTTGTAAAGATAAGCAGACAAAAACAGGTACTGGTTCTCAGATCCATTCCTTTGGTTTGTCTGGATAAGGAAATATCTCACATCCTTCTTGTGGAGGCCTAGCTTTTTTGATTATTGAAAGAGAGGTAGGGAATGGAGGCTATAAAATGCTGATATTTTCCTTTTGTACAATTTGTCTAATTTAATTCCTGATTAAATTAGATGAGCTATCCTCATCCCCACCTCTGCTTTTAGGCTGGCCAATCTGACGGCCACTCCCCCATGCTGCCCACTTATCCAGATACTGGAAGAATTAGTCATGTCCTAAGTTTCTTTTTATTACACTTCTTAGGAGTACCAAGTAATAAATCAGCTGGCAAAGGACAGATACAGAAAAGCAATATTCAAAATGAGTTATGATGTAAAAGAGAAGACTTGCTATTATGTTTTATCAGAGGCAGCTACTAACAAGCATAATGTAATTCACAATACTTAAACAGGGTGACTTTAATTGCAATAGTCATTAAGCTCACAGGATCATTAAATGCATTAAAGGAGGGAGCCAACGAGCTATCATGAATGAAATAAAGCCCCTCACTCACCCCACTTCACCTATTTAACTGGAATTGAACTCAGTCTGGGTCTCTGATATAGTCACAACACTGTGATTTCCTTTCTTCCTTTCCATACCGAGTCATTGGAACTGTTTCAGTACAGCTCAATGACACCATTTAAGAGGAAACAAAGGCCAGTAGAGGTAGTGTCAAGCTACAGTTTAAATCTGCTAAAAGAGTAAATTTTGTCTGATATCATATTTTATAGCATTTTGAAGTTTGCAGTACAACCACTTGTTAATTTATTTTTGATATGTTTATCATCCTGAGAAGCTTACATGAAAAAGAAATACCAGTAAAAGAAAGTTCAGTTACCCTAGTTATTACAGAATTGCAAATTTAAACTTATGAAATTGTAAAAATTAGAAACAGAATAATTTTTCTCATTAATGGAAAATTGAGGCAAACATTATTTTCCTACATTTCTGATGATACTATACATTAATAAAATTTCCTGAATGATTTGGTACAATGTGTCAAAAACTTTTAAATGTTGTTCAAACATGATGAGCCAAAAGTTCTGTATCTAGTCACTAAAGACCATTAAGATTTAATTCTAAGAATAAATATAAAAAAAAAATTCCCTACACATCCCACACTAAGTAAGTAGTTTACTTAAAGTGCTATTTTAGAAGTGTATTTATTGAGAAGGGAAAGATGTTAATAACAGTACGTGATAGAAGTGGATCACAAAACCTTATAAATGAGCTGGACACATTTTCATAAAGCAAAAAAAAAAAAAAAAACCCAAAATAACCCTTAGTTTAAAAAATCTAAGTTCTTAGAGTACAATGACGATTTATGTTCTGGTCTCTGCAATTTTATCTTTCAACATTGACAGCTTTTCCCTCTACTGTTCAGACATATTGGAACTATTTCCATTTTTTTGCTTTTTTTTTTTAAATGAAAATGTGCTTTTCTTTATCTCCTGGGCCATCTAGCATATTGTGTCCACTTCTCTACTGTCTTTCCTTTCACAACTACCTCAAGTTTTGCCAAGGGCTCACATAAAATATTTCCTACTCCAGAATTCCTTCTGGACCTCCCAAATCTGGGTTGAGTTTTCCTTAACATGTCCTATTCATAACACATCCCTTCTGTCACTGTAAATATCTATTTAATTCATTGTGTCACTCTCTCTTTCTGCAAGAACAGAGCTATGTCTAGATTTGTACAGCACCAGGTGTGGTGGTTTCTCTTCAATAGGGTGACCATCAAGTCTTTCTCACCTCAAAACTGTATGTCACACTCTGGAGAGGTAGAGTCTATTCCTTCCTGTCCCTTGAATTTGAGTTGGTCTTAATGATTCACTTTGATCTATAGAATGTGGCCAAGGGGATGCTCAAGGAATTCCAAATTCTCTACGTGGGCTTCTTGGAATACTTCCTGTGAGGAATCCAGTCATTACGTAAGGAAGATGGCTACTGTGAGGTGAACATGTGAGAAATCTAAGTGAGGTGGAGAAGCCTTGATACCACAGTGAAGGAGAGTAAGGGGAAGAAGAGGAAGGGAAAAGGGAGAGGCAGAGGAAAATGGAAATTATAAACACAATACAATAGTTGTTTAAGCCAGTATATTTTGAGCTAGTTAGCTACACAGAAATAAACTGGAGCATCAGCCTGGCATGCAGTGTGCTTTCAATAAATATCTATTAAAGGTGTGCATGGTGAGATTTAACTTTATTTTTTTCTGTTACTGTTCAATATTTCTATAAGTGAAAAAGCCCACAAATTTTTCTTTTAATGAAACAAAGAAGTTTCAGAAAATCAAAAGTTGAAAATGAAATGAGAAACCTTGGCCATCTGACCAGAGAGCAACTCTCTGATTTAATCCTCTTTTACAAAAATGTTCTAAATTCTTCCTGGAAGATCAGTGTCTCCACAATGGCCCCAGTCTCAGTGAGAGAAGTGAAGTTGCCTCAAAATCCAGTTGTAAGGTGGAGGGAACTAGAAGAATAATGTTGAATTTTTAAACTCTCAATTTCTAAAACCTCAATTTATTGTAGACAACCTCCATTCATACCACTCAGCATTTCTTGAAGTTGATATTCTCTGATATCCAGAAAAGATAAAAGTATTCTGCTTTCATTCTCCACTCATAGAACAGCCTTAGGTTTTTAAAGTTAAGGACATGAAAAACCTTCATTCTTCCAATGTAGTCTTCATTAGTTGGAGGAAAATGTCCTTTGGCTCATTAAGGGTGTGTGTGTGTGTGTGTGTGTGTGTGTGTGTGTTATACTAGCATTGTTCATATGAGAATTTCTTTCCAGTCTGGGCCACACCTAAGTTTTTCTTATGAAGCCCAGGAAGGGCAATTACTGTCAATGGTGTTCCTAGCCAGTTAATGCAACTGTGTCTAGGATGAATTAGGTGTCTTGGATGGATGGAGTGAAATGCTCTTTAGTGACAAGTGAGGGATTAACTAGATAATCTGTGCTAACATTTTCAACTCAAGAATTCTCTGGCACCATGGATTTTCACTTGGAGAGCTGAGTACATTGAGCATTGTTCTAACTCTAGAATTTGTTGATCTTCTTATTACGTAGATTTTCCCACAGTCTAGATTTTCCTTTGAGATCAAAGTAAGATGTGGTTCCATGATGGATAAATGAACTACATTCATAGCTTTATGTTTTTTTATGGTGGCAAAATATGGATGACATAAAATTTGCCATGTAAACCTTCTGGAAGTGCATAATTTGGTGGTAGTTAGTACATTAAAAGTGTTGTATAATGAACACCACTATCTAGTTCTAAAACTTTTTTTATCAAACCTGTAACTCAATTTTGAAAACACATACTCAAAGCCTATTTTTAACTTATTTTTAGTTTTTAAATTGTTGATGTGGTCAATTAACTAAATTTGAAATCCTTTTTACCAAAATCTTGCATGGGTGAAATTTCTCAGAAATATACTTGTTGGAATGGTAACAGTGAGACAAGATTTCTCAATGTAGCAGTCATGCCAGTAGTTTTAGATCTTCTGCTAAGAGTTAACATCTAAAAGCCTAGTAGCAATAGCTGGTGACTCATTCAGGTCATTTCAGGTCTTGCTGAGTGGATGAGCATCACAGTATTTGTCTGCTCTGCTCCTATTTTGCCTTCTCCTGCTAATAGACTGGGCTGCCCTGCTACATGGGCGATTTTGTGGTCTAATCTGGGTCACTCGTGGTACCCCATGCCCAGTGGTCAGTCCTGGTTAGACAGTATCTAAACCAGGGTGATCGAATTTTTCTCTTGAGATTTTTTCAAGCTTCATTAGAGAATAGAGAATCTTTATTTTTATCTTGTTCTGGAAATTCAAGTAAATTTGGTGTAATCACAAGTCAGGTACCCACTCTACTAGGTGAGATAGCTTAGGAAAATATATCTAATATTCACAAGGAAGTGGAGATGAGAGGCAAAGAGAGAGCTACTTAAGAACATTTAAGCTTTGGTTTAGTTGTCCTTAAGGACATATCCATACCTACATATTCAGTTGTTGAATTATCATAATCTCTTTGCTTGAACAATTTTGAGTTCTATTTCTAACTCTGATAACAACGTGTTTGGATCAATATAGTAAAATTTATAGTTGTAGCCAAACTGCATATTTTGATCAGTGATACAGATGGTTAGCCACTATTGTGAACTGATGACTTCATGGAACAAACACAAGGAGACAGGAAGGCAATGTTCCCCAAGTCTATATATCTGTAATCTCAACCATTGGTCCATCCATTTTCCAGCCCCATGGATGTACATATAAGTGAGTATGAAGCAACATCTTTTAAGTGCTATGATATTTTCTGTATTTTGAAATCCTGTTTATTGTCCAAAATGCTCAACATAAGATTTCATGAGACAGAATGCACTCCATTTTAAACAACAAGAGACTAAATACAAGGAATCGGGTGCTTATAAAATTTGTCATGGAGGAGCAGCTTGTAGGCAGGACCTCCAGGAATGATTCTTAAAAAGGTCATGGGTTTGATATTTCTACTTCTGCCAGTCAGGGTGAAGAAGAATCAGGAGGCTAACAGTAGTATTACTGACTTCACAGGAAAGCACATGTGTTGTCTTCACCACTGTCATAGTCACCCACAAAGTCGACGAATATGAAAAGATGCTGCAGAAGAAAGTCCCAAGTCTCCACAACTGTCCTTTCTAGGATAGTGGAAATGGCTTTCCCCTTACTTTTCAACCCTTTTGAGTGCACAGAAATGTATACCAGATATAATTAGGTAACAGAAACAGTGTTCAGAACAGAGATGGGCAGGATATAAGCTTGCTGTCAGTACTGGCTAACCATTAGCTTTGCAATGAGTTTTAAGTGGTCAACTTTAAGAGAGAAAGACACGAATGATGTATTTGGGGAGTGTGGACAGGATGATGAAGAGAACAGAAACTGTGTTACATAAAGAGTAACTGAAGGAACTGAGAACAAAGGAGCTGGGACAGAGAAAACTCAAAAAGGCTCTGCCAGTTTTTGCTCAGCATTTAAAATGCTAGTTATTTATGCACCCTAATGGTAGGATGAAAGCTATAGGAGATAGATTTATGAACATGAGGAAGAATCTTGCTACTATTAGGGCTGCGGGATGATGGGACTACCCTGTGGATAATGAACTCTCCACCTCTAGAAGTACACAGCCATTAGTTGCATTACCAGGTGACAAAGACATTGTGGAAAATATTGTATGTTTAGATACTAGATTATCTATTCATTTTGCTGTTACTTACTTTTGGAAAAAAACCTTCCTCAATATCCCTGGGTGACTATGTCTCTGTTGATACTGGAGTTAGAAAGGAGTAGAAGGGACCTACAACTCTTTTTGGGTCCTTGTGAAGGGGCAGTGACTATGTGGAATGTGGGTAGTGGCAGAACAGAGTTGAAATAACACCAATTCAAAAATTAGGAATAAGGAAAAGCAGTGCTTCCTAAAGGAATGGTTAAGGGATTATTCCATAGGAGACTGAGGTGGAATTGAGATTTGATTAAGGGGTAATAAGACAATGGGGCTTGGTATAAATAGTAATGGTATTGATTATTGAGCATATTACACAAAACATGTATCATTTAA
>RJWT010011749.1:0-17002 GCA_004365215.1 Cuniculus paca
ACTTTCTTCATACTGGTAATAGAATAGGTTGGTTGGAAGACAGACCGTGAATGAAAAACTATGTTCCTCCTAAACTGTGAACTAGGCTTTATGCTCTTAAAAGTCTAGCTTGAAAAATTACTTCTGCTGTCCTGGTTTGGGGTAACTGCAGCTCCTGACCATGTTCATCTTACCGCTTTGACATAACACTAGTTGTGGAAGCAGAGAAGAGAGGTATAAGTTTCTTGTAGGCTGTCTGCTCTTATGTGTCAAATCCAGTGATTAGTTCCAGATTAAAGTTACAATGCCCTTGCTAGTTTCTATTTCATTTTTTCCATTTTAAAAATAACGATCCTAGGTCACATTTATTTTGGTTATTATCACATCCTGTGGGCTCAATACATTTGACTTTAGCAGGTAACGAAGTGAATTAGATATCATAACACAGATGGTGAATATCTCATTGGTATCACCAAAGCTTCCTGAGTAGAGTATGTCTGAAGTATGGTAATGGGAGAAGAGCTCCAATTCAAAAGGAACAGATTTTGTCTCATGGAGAAAATCACAATAGCATTTTGTATCAATATCACTTTATGCCTGCTCAGAAATCCAAAATCCAAAGAGAAGGATTTACTGGAGATCACTGGCTTGTGAACGAAAGGCAACAGAAAAGATAAAATGTTACTGTGAAGAGGTACTCAATTTGGCTCCATATAAGAAATAAATGATTTACTTCTGATTTATATTATACAAGTTGAACAAGTAGAATACATATATGAAAATGGAGAAAAAAAATTGGAGAATATAAAATGGAGCTTTCATTCACCTAATAGTATCACATTTGTCAAGTCTTTTACTTGTTTTGTCTCAAAATGTGTCTCCCAGAATGACTGAAAGCAACTGGGACTAATTATCTTGTACCTGTACTTGAGTAACAAAGAGATAATTTTTGATAAAATGAAGTTGTTTTATAATTGTGGAGGACTTGGACATATCCTTTCAATGTATATATGCAATAGCAAGAAAGGAACAAGAAGGTAGAGTGATACATATTCCTTGGATTCTGGAGTAGATTTCCACAATTCAGAATGATTTCATAGCATGAATATCTGGAAGGGCAGCTGTCTCCAGAGGAAGACGGCAAGAGTAGTTCATCTTTTTGAGCAGAGATTGGACATCCTGTATGTTGTTCTAGAGATCAGAACTGGAATGAGTAGATGGAAGATGGAAAAAAGCATATTTCAACTTAATGTAAGAAACAATATTCTGACTTTAAAACTGTCTAAGGATAAAAATGGGCTAATGTGGGAAGGAGAGAGTTATTCATCAGTTTTTGTAGCAGAGCATAAACTAGATGAATTCTTACCTAAAAATTCTAGAGATGAGTTGAAGAGAAGATGAGTAATTGGACTGGATGATTTATGATTTTTTTTAATGCTGAAAATGTGCCAATTATTGACAAAAACACTTGCTATTCTACAAGCCCTGTTACTGAAACTTGCAGTGCATAATAGTGCTCTTATAATAAATATTTCTTTAAATCGTGTTTCATATTTTCTCCTGCCTTGTCAATAATTACTAAAACTGTCAATTAAAACTTATACTTTCCTTCGTTCTTCAAAGGATGTATAATTAGCTTCTACTGACTCAAACACACACATTTTCTCTCTCTATCTAGTGGGACATAGCACAGATATAGCATTGCTTTGGCCATTAACCTGACTTCAACAAGATGAAATTTGTTTTTTCTGCTACACAGTTTAAGTCTGGAGAGAGAAACTCCGGAGCACTAGAAAATCATTAGAGACCTAGTCTCCTAAAGTCTTACCGTTCCATAGTTCTCAAAATCACAAGATGACTTTTGAGTCTCTAGGTGAAGTGTCTTCATTCTAGCGAGGCATACAAAGAACAAAGAAGAGCAGAATTTCCCTGAAGGATTCATATCCCAGTGAGCATCTCTATATACAAATGTGCTTGAAAAATGTATTTCTTCAGCTAGGTGCATTTTCCAGGATTCTCTTATTAATCATGAATAAAAAACAAAAGCAACTTCCAGTCTTTGCCACAGGTAACTTATTTTACATTTTTGTAGTTGAGGAAGCAGTCAAGGTCTAACAGATTTGTAGATGCCTTGGGTATATTTATAATTTCAATCTTTTAAAAAGTCATTTTTTAACTGTTCAACAAGTAGTTATAGGCTAAAGCAAACACCTAATGAGGAAGAAGAGAAGAGTGACAGCTGGTCAGTGCACCCAGAGTTTCTTTATATGAGGTGTGATTAAAAAATACAACATGTATTTAAATTTCTGAGATATTAACGTAAAAGGCACATTAGAATTAATCTCCTTCAAAATACTCTAAACACAGGTAGCCCTTTGTTCTTATCACTTTCTGAAGCAATTCTGCAAGCATTTTTCCTTGTCTCTTCAGGTGTGCTAGTGCAGCTACCTTACCACCCTGAGTCCACTCAGAACGTTTGCTGTCATGGTTACTTTGACTCTGGGAAGAGGCAGACATCACACAGTGCCACATCTCACGAGTAAGGTGGATGAGGAGCACCGGGATGCTTTATGTGCTGCTGTGCTGCTGGTTGGCACTTGGCAGCAGCATTCACAGTACTTTTGATCATGCCTGGTAAAAACATTCACACCAAGGACTTCTAGAACTGCTTCAGAAAGTGAGAAGAACAATGGTGGGAGTGCACACAACAAGGAGCAGTATTTTGAGGGGGATTATTATCAACTTGTCTTTTACTGTAACAAGTATTTTTGAATTTAAACATTCTCGGTACTTTTCAATCACTCATAATGTACCTGAAAAAAATCTACCTTTCCCCCTAATTTGTGTACTCCTCTCTGAAAGAAAATCTGTAAGTAACACAGCATGCCCTTTTTACTACAGAGCAATGCTTCTTCATGTGGTCTTTTGACTCTATCAACATATTCCTTCATTTGTTTAGCAGCTATCTATTTAGTAGTTACTGTATGCTAGGTGGTGGTTTTGGAGTACGGTTGTGTTTGGGCTTAGGAACTTAATTCTTTCCGGGATTCTTTTCGCAAATCAAACTGGATGAGAATGGAATCAAATTCGGTGCTTAGTGTCAGTGTTGACCTGATAGGGAAAATTGGATGGGTTCCTGTCCTGTTTGGCTTGTGACCAGAATCATGGAAAGAATTAAGTTTGTAAACTGAGGTACCACTGTATAGAAGTGACTGAAATAGACATAATTCTTTATTGGGGATGTATGATATCCTTTTTGAGAGGTATTTTGGGAAGAATTTTCTCTATCTTTACCTTTCAGCTGATGTTTTAGCAGCGTGACATTATGGATGGGCAGCTGCAGTAACTGCTCAGTTGGTCCACTCTTACCTAGCTCTCTGCATGATGGTGGCCTCCCCAGGGAGGTCATCTCAAGGTGATAGTTCACACCCTCTATTTTGCTTTCTCCTTCTCTCTCAGGAGCTCTTATATACCTCTCCGTTGCTTTCAAACCTGAAAATGCCCACATCTCACCTCTTTTAAAGGGGCCTAATCCTCCAAAATTACCTCTCTAACGTTTTCCCAAAAGTTTCCTTAAGAAGCACTTACCTCTTCTCTGGTGGCAGCAATTTGGTTATAATGGAGGGTTTTTTTTTTTTTTTGTAAGCTTTCATTTATTGCTGGTGCCTCTGTGCTAGGAACTCATTGACTATTCACAAGATATCTGTATAATTTCCATTAATATTTGCATTTAACTATTAGGAAATGGAACCTTAAATATGTTAGGAAAACATATTTGAGGTCACTGTGTGGTTTGCTGTGCTTTAACTCAGATATGCCTGGTTCCAAAACCCTGCTCTGAACCACTGCATGCATGTATTTCAAGGTTTTAATGCCTGATGAATTTAACTCTCCCAGAAGGCATTTGGATTACATTTCTTTAAAAAGCTTTCTCTCCCACCCTAAACACATAAATGATTGCTGTGAATATGATATAATGTTTTCTTTCACCCATATATGGTTCTGTGATGAATTACTCTCCAGATGAAGACAAGTAGTACCTTTGCTATCTATTCTTTAGTCTTTGGGGAAGGCACATTGAAAGTTCAGAGAAAAGATGTGCTTAACTCTGGAATGATCTAGGCAAATTTATACATGGAGTTAGCAAAGGGCAATCTTTAAGTGGGGGAATTTGTTACCAGCAGCAACAGTGAGATGCACTTCAAACAGCTAAGAATGTGACCAGGGGAAGAGAATGAGTTTTAGACATAGCCAGCTTCAGGTTTTGTTTTCCTTTTTGTCTTCACTACCTGGTAGTGCTAAAACTGTAAGTTTTTGTACTTTTTAGAGTATTAACTTCTCCATATTTAAATGCACATATGAATGTCTACTTATTAATTTTATTGGGAGGACAATACCTAAGTAAAATTTCACTTAATTGGTCTGTAGCATTAGCAAGATATCAACAGTTTAAAAAACTTCAGGTGGAAAGCAAGAGAAGAACATAAATTCACTATTAAACAAATACTATGGTAAATATTTCTGTAGACAAGATCTACTGATGGATGTTAAAATTAGCTGGTACACATTTGAGGAAAAATGAAATATCTATGTAAATATTCAATGAAAGATGAATAGCTCCTAAGTGTTATCCCTAAGAAAGGTATTAACAACACAGGGAAAAATAGTAACCTTACTATGAAAAAGTCTTATGGATCTGACCTTAGCCAGACATATTCTTTGAGTACATGTTATCTAGGACCAAGATATCAGTATCATGAACTCCTTGGTATGATAAATGGAGAAGAACACAGCACTTCTATGACATTCTTACAATAATGCATTACTTCATTATGATCATGAGAAAATGTCAAAAAACAAAGTTCTAGAAAATAACTGATCAATACTTTTAAGAGTATAAAAGATGGAAAGGCTGAGAAATTACCATACCTTAGAACTAGGAAAAAAATCAATTAAAAACAAATTCAAATTAAAAAAAAAAACTAGTAAAACACTGATGGGATCAGTAGTATTAGAATTGTATTAGAATATTCAGGAAACAGGTGAGAAATTAATGAGAATTCCTGGTATTATTTTTAGAAATTTCCATGTATCTAAAATAAATTCAAAATAAAAAGTTAAGCAAACAAAATGCCTTCAGTGATTTTCATATGTAACCAAATTGAGGACTCAGGTTTTAGTGAGGTCTCAACGCAATGGTTGTTGCTAATCTGGGCTATAATATCATACGTGACTAATCAATTTTGCTGTTTAGGAAACACTACACTCTTTTATGTTTTATCTGAACTTGATGTGTCTTTTCAGAAAGCATAGTGTACATATTCAAATATAACTTAATTTGAAAAATATTAGTAGTCAAAGGGAATTTGCATTATTTAGCTTTAGGAATTCTGTGTTTTTTCTGGATAACAAGGGAGAAAGGGAAGACTGACTTTCCTGACAAACTTCCCCTATCAATACAGTAATCTCCCTTGCTTTAAAGCCTGAGTTCTTACAATCTTCACTTATTTTGTGATTTTTTTTTTCATGAAATAAAGGGATGATCTTTAGGTCTGGTTTCTCGTATGGGAAAAAAAATCTGCACAATAGAATCTGTTAAGTCACAGGACATTTTCTAAGGCAGACCAATTAATTACCTTGGTTTGATTAGCATGTAAGGAAGGAAAGAAGAATTAGGGAAGGGAACTTTTTGCTTACTTTGCAGGCTAAAATTCAGAAATTCGGATTTTTTTCTCTTTAGAAGAAAATGATAAGTAAAGCATAGATATTTTCTTTAGTATTTATACTCACAGGACAATTTAAGGAAGAAGATGACTACAGTAGTTGTTTCTCTGTAGAAGTTTATTCACTATTTGTGTAGACAAGAAGTTTACTCATTACTTGTGTAGGTGGTATTTATAAATTTAGATAATTTAAAATGATAATTTCACTAATTTGTTTTAGTAATTTAAAGTTCTTATTTTGTTCAAAGGGATCCTTAAATAAAAGAATAGGGATTTTAGTGGACGCGTTAAAATGGAAATGAGAAATTTAAAAATGGAAATGAGAAATAGTAAAGTGGAAATGGGAAATTTAAAATTTTTTATGGAACTAGTTCACTCCAGTCAAATGACTAGCACATTTAACTTGTCAATAAAGTTGGTACTCTGAATATAACATGGTTAACTGTTTTAGTTGCCTAACATTTTTGTATGCTTTTTTCTCATCTGAATATGGGGATAATAATAGTAATTTCCTCATAGCACTGATGTGTGTAACAATGAGATAATGTTTTTATTTTTATTTTTGTATTACTAGTGATGGAATCTATAAGCACTCTACCGCTGAGTGACACCAAAACATTTTTTTTTTTAAAAATCTAATATAAGCCAGGTGTGGTGGTGCATGCCTGTAAACCCAGCACTCTGGGAGGCTGAAGCAGGGGGATCGTTGCAAGTTAGAGACCAACCTGGGCTACAACGTGAGCCCAAGGCTAGCCTGAACTGCATAGCGAGACCCTGTCTCAAACACACAACACACACACACACACACACACACACACACACACAATCTAATATAGTACTTGATACAAGTTAAGTATTAAATATATATTACCATATTTTTTACAAAAAGAATTAAAAGAGAAAAGAAGAATGGATTAAAGGAAAAAATCTATACCCAATTCTGAGGGAGCCCTAGACAGCAGCCAGTACCTACAAATCCCTATTGCTTAACTGGGTAGTTTTGACTAGTTCTTGATGTGTACAAAGAGCTCAAAGATTATTACTAGTTAAGTTAATATAGTCATGCTTTTGTAAATGTCCAGAACTCCTCAGTCTCCTGTTCTTCCTCTACCTTGACTTCCTATAACCTATCTTAGTTGAGGCCACACAGCTCTCCTCGGCTATCCCCATGCTTTGGAATATTGCTGGAGAATGTTATGCAGTTCAGCTAATTTGTCTCATATCAAGTTACCACACCCCTCAAATGGACCTTCAGCATTACTCAGAAATTGTTTCCTCAGTAACTCGGCTTCCCTATCCAGCATGATTTTAATTTCAAGCTCTCAATTTTCACACCTCCTACCCTCTCATTCTTAGCCGAGTACCTCACTTCATTTTTCATTCAGAAAATAGAAAACACAGAATGAAAACTCCATCTGCCCACAACTAAATCTAGAAACCCGAAATTCATTTGCCCGCTTCACTGCTATGCTACTATGGAGGCCAATTTCTTTAATGGTCCCCTGAATCCCATCCACTGCCTTGCAGAACATCCTGTCTTCCGACCTGTATACATTTTCCTCACTCTTCAATCTCTCCCTCCAACCTGGAGCATTTCTGTGTATATGTAAACATGTCCCACTACTTCTCTTTCTAAAACATAATCTTTTGTTAATTTGACTTCCCCTTCAATTATGGCTCCATTTCTTTACTCTTCTTCAGAGTGCACTTCACAAATGTGCAAGTGTTATTTTCTATTTCTGCTTTTTCATCTTTCATATGCTCTTTGCTCCACTCTGATTTTCATTATTTTATTGAAGGTGGTAGGTTTATAATTTGGTGGATTGAGCTCAGTTCAGGAGGACATATTAAGAAAGCCATTGTCCTTAATAGAAAGTCAACAATTCTAGTTTTGTTCCACGGTAAATGATAATTTTATTTCTAATTCAGACAAATTCAGAAAGGGAAAAGAATAGAAAGTAAATTATTTTTCCCTTGAAAACCAGCATCTTTATGAATTTACTGAGAATACTGAAAAGTAGATGCAGAATGGATACTAGGAGTCAATATGAAGATAAGGTTTTCTGAAGGTTGACTCCTTATTTGACAGTAGTAAGCGTGGAATATGTTCATTTTGACTTTAGTGGGTTATAGCAACTAAAAATATTTGGTGTCTCAGAAGCATAGGTAATTTTGTTTTAGGTAAAGACATTGGTAAACACAGGCTTTATGGACAGGCTAGGGCAGCAGGTGCTGACCTGCATCAGGCAGGTGCAGGCAGTTCTATCTAAATGGCATAGCCAGTGTGGATTGGATTAAATGGAAAATAATCTTTTCATCCTAATTAAGATTTCCCTCCAAACAAGCAGAGCTTTAACATATGGAGTGAAAGTAATTGGATTTGAGGAACTCAAGAATTGACAGAGAATATGTCAGATGGCAGACGAAAAAGGAGAGCAAGCTCCTGAGTCAAAATAACAACTAGCAAATTGGGTTGGAATTTTATGTAAGAAGATCAAGGAATGTTTTGTTAATTTTTGAACAATTTCCATGAAGACAAGTTCTTTTTTAAAGGAATCCTGTATTTAAAGTAAAGCATTAGCTATTTGGAAACTTTACCAAGATTCATGTAATTACATGAATCACCTCATTCTGTAATGGTACTGTTGGCACAGTTTCTAACCCATATCTTGAAAACAGCCACTTCTTACCATCTCCATTACTTCGGTCATGGACTCAGGCATCATTGTTTTTTGCCTCAGCGGTTGCACTCACATCCTGGTCTCCCTCATATTCTTGTCCCTCTGGAATCTTCCTCTATACAGCAGCTAGGATGACCTTTTACAAATGTAAATCAAATCATACCACTCTTCTGGTTAAAATCCTACAGTGGTTCCCATAGCAATTAAGTTAGAATCCACATTACTTAGCATGACTTGCAGGGACCCTACATAATCTAGTCCCTAACATCCTTCATCATCTTCCCCCTGATGGTTAAGATCCTGCAACAATTCCAGATCACTGTTTTCATAGACTTTGCAAGTTTTATTCCACCTACCATGGAATGTTTCTCTTTCTTCTCTTCCCTCCCTTCAGATCTTAGTTCAAATGTCATTTCCTCAGAGAGATGTCATTATCTAAAGCAGTGTTCGACCTCATCCTTTCACCTTGTTACCTTCTCTTTATTTTATATTTGATATTTTCATGGTATACAGTTATCATTTTCCTCAGTAGCAGTCTGAAACCAATAGAACTGATTATTAAAAATTACATAGTTGTAAAACATTGTTTTTGAAAATTCATTTTCTCTCCATTTAAACAGAGATGTATGTAAAACCTTGATCTGCCAGTATAATAATAATAACTTTGGTAACTTAAGGTAGTGACAGAGTTGTCCATAGGAAATATCTTCCCTGAATGTATGAAACCAGGAAGTGTACACAAATGTGCTTCGCTACCACTATCCTTGTCTGAGGGTAGCAAAGAGTTGGTATGAAATTACTAGGTTCAGTATATCTGTATAATGCCAACTCAAAAGGAAACCAAATTTTAGTGACTTCTTTTCTTTGAAGGAGCAAGACATTTTTGTACTTAAAATCTGAATTAAAGGATAAATCCAACAAATTTATGGAAGCTATAAATTTCATGATTTTTCTGGAAGAAAACTAAGTGATCTTAAATCTAGCTTCTTTAAAAAAAATCTAGTTTCTTTCTATGAGCATTTATCCAATGAGAAAACTAATTTCCAGTTGTGTATCAAGGCAACAGTATTATCTCCATTGATATCTGTATTATATATTGGAGCACAACACAAACCCTATAGTTGTGGGAGTGTGTCTTAAGGAGATGCTGTTGGTGTGACAAGCAGTAGCAGTTGACATTCTGATAGCACAGCAGTGTCCTAGGGCCTCTCAAACCCATGCAGTGTGGCCATGGGTATAACTAGCTCTCTAGGAGCTAGGTGCATGCTGCCCTTATCTTGTTACCTTCTAACCCATGACCTTATTTCCTTTTTTCTGTCACACTCAGAAATAGTTTTATTTGTTTCTGTATTTGTTTATTGTTTGCTTTGTCTCACTGGAATGGAAGCTGTATGAGGACAGTGATTGTGGTCTGTTTTTATAAGACCAAAAATCATGCATAAGACTTGGCGGATATTTGTTGCATTCATTATTTAGCTATTTGCCTCTTGACATCAAATTCACCTTTTTATATTTTGCTTTGTATACTTAAGACAGGGATCACTTCTGTCGGAGCTGGGACCCTGTTAACCTCTGCCCACCAGAGGATATGGTAGAAGATTATAAGGCTGGGGAAACAGTAGACTTTGTCCTTGTGCTCTGTTGCTCCAATCAGCATCACTGCAGCAACCTCCTTCACCTGGCACACAGTTGATTCAGCAGCAATTGCTTCCAACTTGCAGATTTTTGTACTGCCAAAAACAGCCTCATCATTCTCTTTCAGATACAGCAACCACAAAACCTGGTAAGGTCCTCAAAAGACTGTGTCCAAACTGTAGGGTGACCTTTTTCTTAGCTAGTAAGCCAGAAGTGTCTAAAGAAATAAAATGCAATCATGGGAAGTTTAAAAATTCCTAGTAGTCATGTTATTCAAGTAAAAAAGACAGGCAAAATATATTATTATTTAACCCCAAATATCAAAATAAATGTCATTTTAACATGTAATCAACAGAAAATTACTAATGAGATATTCTAACCTTTTTCACATCACGTCTCTGAAATATGGTATATATATTACTCTTTCAGCACATTACACTGTGCAGTAGCTCTATTTCAAGCGCTCAAAAGCTACATATGTCTAATGTCTACCATATCGGAAAATGCAGCTTTAGATTTAAGATTTCCAACAGCTCCCCTTGTGTCCCAGCCCTAGGGGAGGTAATGCCTTTCTTCTCTAATTACTTCAGTGATACCTCAATGTTTCTAGTATCGTGACCCAATTAATTATTCCTTGTGTTCTATCCTCTTTATTGAAACAACTGGTGTGGTTTCACGTAGGTGAAATGGTTTAATTCTACACTTGGAACAGGTAAGGTAACTGAGTACTTTTAAAGAAACAGCAGGGGCGAATTGGTATGTAATCCAAGATCTGTTTACACTTAGCTGGGGGAGTCCTTATCTTTCATTTGGACTCTGGAGCAGATTTCATCATGATCACTCTTTCCCTTCTCTGTTTTACCTTCTATCACAAAGAACAGTATGATTGTTATGAGATGGATTTCAGCCCCAGTGTTCTCAAAACCATGAGATGGGTTTGGAAATTATCTGCATGCAAAAGTAGAGTGCAATATTGTAACTTTACTGCTATCAATTTAGGTAAATTTTAAAATGTTTCCCTATTATGAATTCTATTGTGAACTACATCTATTTAAAGCTTAGAGGATTAAGAAAAAAAAAAACACAAGCAAATGGACAAACAAAATAACCACTGATTTGAATATAGATGCCTGGGAATCAATTTGGTTATGTTCAAACTTTCTTCAAAATTCTAACAAATTACCTTTTCTATGCAAATACAAATCAGTATATTTTAAGTTAGGAAATTCAGTTTGCATTATGCTTGTTTTGTTACTTAGTGGCTATTAACTTCCCTTTATGACTTAAAGAGCATTCCTTAGCCAACAAGGTAGAAGAAAAGTCTTTTAAGGAAGAGGTACAACCTTTTCTACATTCTTCCTTGTCCTAGTATCTGATCTCTCATCTTTCCCCAAGACCTGATCAATTTATAGCTCTTGTTATAACTTTCTGTAACTCACCATTCTCTTGTCTTTCCCCTCCCACCAATATAAATTTTCAGCACTTAAATCAAGACTTTCTCTTCAAGGCAGTATGTGAACTTTCATTAGTCCTTAGTGCAAGCCTCTTTATAAGCACTGCTGCAGAATCGAGGAGGGAGACTGAGACTCTCCCAGCTCCCAGAGGAGTCAATTTGGCATCTGATCTATAAGTTGAATAGGCCTTATGCTTAGTCCTTTATTAAGACAAGAGATAAAGGCTCTGTCTCTTTCACATAATAGTTTCCTCCCTTTATGCAGTGCCCCTTTCCTGAGGACCCAAACACATTTTGCTCACAGTCTCACAGTGTCTCAGAAAATGAATGCTTGTCAATATACCTGTTTGCTCAACAGAAACAGAAGGAGTTAAATATTTATTCAAGGGGATCAAAATAAATGTAATTGTCTCCTTCTTCTCTTCTTTCATTTTTGTTTGGGTCTTCCAGGGAATCTGTTTGCAAGAGAACTTTGCATGTGTATTTACTGCAGACAGATGCTTGCTTCCTTGGCATAGTTGCATGGTATGCAAATCAGAAGCTCTGGGAGATGGAAATCCCACAGGCTGAATGGATTTTCTGTGGGCTAAAGGGCATTCACAAATTAATTGCAAAGCTGCCCTATGACACCGTTGTGAAGTAGGTTAGCAACTTGCCCAAAGTCACTTTGCTTATGAACACCGGGCCTGAGAGGAGAGTATCCTACCCGGAGGCCTTCTTATCATTTTATACTGGCTTCTGATTTCTCTTTACCAGTGAGTTTCACAAACCAATGCACTACCAAAGTGTTTCCAGTCACACTGGCAGCAATAATTAGCACTGAACAAAAGGTAATCGCTTACCCACTTCCTAACTTTGCTCCTCAGTGGACTCAGCTGTTGCGATTTCACAGAAGTTGGAATTTCCTATGGTGTGAGGGTCCTCGGGGGACTCCCTGTGCTCTAGGGCCTTCAGTTAGAGCAGTTAAAGTTCTGCTCTTTAAGAGGCTATGCACCCAAGGCTCTAAGCACATTGTGTAAATCTGCTGAGTGAGCAAAGCAAGTGAAGGGAAATGTCTCCATTCTCCCCTCACCTGAGGCATCCGTATTAGCTTTCTG
This sequence comes from Cuniculus paca, assembly GCA_004365215.1. NCBI lineage: Eukaryota > Metazoa > Chordata > Mammalia > Rodentia > Cuniculidae > Cuniculus > Cuniculus paca. The sequence continues at coordinate 12,569 of RJWT010011749.1, forward strand.
TTACTACCCTTCTGAGAGTTATTCTGTTAGCGTTCTTGAGGTCAGCAGCCACAAATCAATTTCACTGGACTGAAATTAAGGTGTGGATAAGGGCACCTGTCTTTCTGGATGCCCATGGGAAGAATCTGTTCCTGCTTCTGAAGACACCAAAGGTTCCTCAACTTGTGGTCAAATTGCGGTAATCCCTGCCTCCATGGTCATATTCTTGCATCTCTTCTTCCCTGTTGGAACTCCCACACTTTCCCCCCATCCAGGACATTGTGACTCCATTTAGGGTCCATCCATATAATCAAAGATAGTTTTCCTGTCTCAAAATAACTAACTTAATTACAAGAGCAGAAACTTTTCCCACGTTGGTGATATTCACAGATTGTAGAATTTAGGATCTGCTATCTTTGGAAAGAATTATCCTTTCAGCATAGGGTACTAGATCAAAGTAGTTGTTACCTAATCTCCAACTTTTCTAAAAATGCTTTTTTTTAAAAAAACTATGTCAAAAATTTAAGACAATTTCATTTTCTAAAGTTGTTTTAGCAAATACTAGTCAGGGAATTTAGTACACTGTTGGTATTTGCCATGCGGTTCTTTTGTAAATGATTGGAGAAATTTTTGGTTTTGGCTCTATATTTGCTGGCTCTATCTGAGAGTTGTAATGATATTGTTTGTCTCAGACTCAAACCTATCAACATGCATTTACTGGATTTATACTTTTGACCATTCAGAGAAGGAGCAGTAAAAGAATAAAGTCCTCTTGGGTATTATGTGGGTTGGCTTGTTATGTGGAGCTTGGGGGAAGATTTTGCCTTATGAACAACTCCCTTGCCTCTTCTCCCTTCGTGTTATATAACTGGTATTTTTAGTACCCTGTGGCATTTATGTCTTCTCAAAAGTCTGTGTTACTTTTATTTCCTTAAAGGAGACTCTAAGCATGGCGTGTTTAGTTTTTCACTGTTAGTCTTCCCTCCTTGCTCAAGGCACAACTACCTCCACTCACACCTTTTTAGTTCCATGATTGATGGAGTGAAAAACAAAGACTGTAATACTTGGAATATTTTGCAATTGGCTAACATTTATCTTAATAAATAACTATATTCACTGTATAGATTTCATGCAACTATAAGGATTGTAGTCTATGCTCAGATTTTTGGAGCATAAAACTTAGAAGATTATGATTTGACTTGATATTTTCCTGAAATCTAAATCCAAAGAGAGTTATGGAATGTGAACTCATGAAATAATAGTTGTAAAAACCTCTTTTGTTTTGGGCAGAATCAGCATCCAGTTCAGAATCACCAGAGTCACAGACATTGATGACTGTTTTATAAGCTGCTAATAACTTATAAAAGAGATAATATTCACCAACTTTAGTCATTGTTCTTATCTTTTTAGGTATTTTCCATTTTTTCTCTAAGTACTATGTTGAGCATTCTATTTTTCTTAGACCAATTAAAAATAGTCAATTGGACAGGCAGTTTCATTTCTCTCTCCTGGTGTCCTTAGATCATCAATGTATATGATTAGATGGTGCTTTGGATGACTTCAAAGGACATTTAACCACTATTATGGTTTGGATCTTAAATGTTTCCCAAAAGCTCAAATGTTGAAGGCTTCATTTCCCTGTGATGGTGCTAGTGGAAGGCGGAATACCTTTAGAGGTGGGGTCTGAGGTCATGACCTTGAAAGGTGTTGGAACCTTGCCTCCCTCTCTGCTTCTGGGCATCATGAAGTGAACATATTTTCTCTTCTACAAACTTCCACCATGACATTCTGCCTCAGCACAGGCCCAAGGAACCAGGGCCAGGTAATCATACACTAAAACCTCTGAATCCATGAACCAAAATAAACTTTTCCACCTTTTAAATTGTTAATCTCAGGACTTTGTCACAAAGAAACAAAGTTGGCCAACACAACCATCATTAGTGATTAGAACTCAAAGTTTTGGGGAAAGGTGATATTATAAAGCACATAGTGGTGGTTTCTTCCTTTTTATGATCCTCAAACCTATATATAAATCCTATTATTACTTTTTCTTAAGAGTGTTTTATCCACATCCCTCCAAATCATTGCCACTCTTTGCAATTAGCACATCATTGCCTCTTACCTGAGTTATTGGACGAATCTCTAGATTCTCTCAAGTTTTTGTTCACTACTCTGATAGCTTGTGGTGTTTCTAAAACCCAAACCATGGGATTCCTTGCTTAAATGCCTTCTGTGCAACCCACAGTTTTCACAATAAAACCCAATCTTCTTAACTTGTCCTATCAGACTTTTCTAGATCATGTTGTTTCTCTTTGCAGCCTCATCTCCTATCATGTCTTCCATTATAGTATATATTCTGAAATGTTTGTACATTTCTCACATATGCTTTTCCTTCCTTTTACAGATGCTGTTCCTTTAAACTTGGAAATTTCTCTGTTCTCTGATTCTGTTCCTGTTTTTCTTCTATCACCTTTGTAAAATGTGATTAGTTCAGTTTAACAATAAATTTTCTTTTCTTTTCTTTTTTTCGGCACCAGGGATTGAACTGATGACCTTGCACTTGCCGGGAAGGCGCTTAGGCCACTGAGCTAGATCCCCAGCCCTGGTGTTTTTGAGACAGGGTCTCACTATGCTGTTCAGGCTGGCCTTGAGCTCACTTTGTAGCTCAGGCTGGTCTCGAACTCACAACAATCCTCCTGTCTCAGCCTCCCGAGTGCTGGGATTACAGGCGTAAGCCACCACGCCCGGCATAAATTTTATTTTCAAACCCACCCAAAAGCCTCCTTCCTTAGATTAAATTATATTCTTTCTCTTGCTGCTTCTTCAGGTTAGCACTTATCACACCTTGATCTTGGCTTTGATATATATATATATTTTTTTTTTTTCAAAATCTTCTAAGCTTCAGGGCAAGGAATGTGTTTTGTTAACCATCGTGTTCACATAACAGGAATACAATAAATATTTATTGACTGAATGAAGAGTCCAAGTCAAATAAGTATGTCATGGAAATGAGAACAGCTTAGGAAAAGACAAAGCAGATGCTGAATGGAAGTGTCAGCTGTGTTTCACATTTGCCATTACTGAGAACCTTGATATTCTCCATGCTGCTTTCTTCTCTCAGGAAGCAAAAATACTCACAGCCCAGCCTTGTAGACAAAACCTTCTCTTTTTCTTACAACTTACTTATATTTAGTATTCTCAGTTGGCCTTAATAAATAATATCTATTATCACCAACATCTCTTCTCCAGCTTTGTCATGTAAATTAGCTATAATGGTTATACCTTTTACAAGGATTTCAGACTTTCTTTTATACTTCTATAAGATTTTCTGAAAAGGACATTTGCATTTATTTTACCTTTTAAAAATAGTTTAGTGGAAAAAAGAGCCTTAAAAATAGTTTAGCATATTTTAATAGCAAACTTACAAGAACAGCACAAAACAGACATAATTAAAAACATGTACTTTCATGTAGGACAACTCAGAAAAGTATAGTGAATGGATGGACTCTAACATATGGTAAAAGTGCTACAAATATCATTATGTTCCTCTCAATAATAAATGTATTTCTAAAAAAAATGCAAATGCTGACATTGACCAGAAAAATTTAGCTGGTTTATCTAGAATGGTTATAAATTTGAACTGCTGAAACTTGTTTGTGGAAACATTTCAGACTTGGATTAGAACTTTACATCCCCAAATTTATATTAAAAATTCAACACAATTGAAATTGGAAAAACTGCCAATAACTAATTTGTGTTCCTATTTTTCCACTTGTAGTAATGTGCTTAATTATCTTTTGACTCTGTGGGGGGCGAAAATCACCTTATGTTCAGAACCACAAATAAGAAAAAAATTTGTATGCTTTATTTTTGAGAAGTACATGTTCGCTATCATAATGGATGTTAAGCATGTTCTTTACCTGTGTGTCATGCTAACTAGGCGCCTTTTGGCATAACTGTTAACTCGGTTTTCATAGACAGCACATAGGCAGTTGCTTTTTAAAAGGTCAACTAGTGAGACCTTACTGGCCTCTTGAAAAGTACAAATAGATGTGCTCTGAAAGCGAAGATCTATTTTGAAGTCCTGAGCAATTTCTCACACCAGGCACTGGAAGGGAAGCCTGAGAATGAGAAGTTTCGATAACATCCAATTGAAAAAAGGCCACAGTGCCAGATCTGTAATGGTGAGATTTTTCTACTCTTCCACTAGGATACTGCCTTGCAAGTGGCTTCCTGAGTGCTTAATCAAGTGTAGATTTGTAGATTTTCTACTTTGCATAAGCCTTGGTATAGAGATCTCTTTATTTACCCTCTTTTTACTGGAGCTCAGTGACCTAGAGGCTGAACTGTTGTTAGAGTGACTGACTCTGCTAGGTGGCTGCAAATACAAGGTGGATCTCTGCATTTCTTCAAAATAACCTGGTTTTATGATTGTGACTCAGTCATAAAATAGAG
>RJWT010011750.1:0-12821 GCA_004365215.1 Cuniculus paca
CCCGCCTGGGAAGGTTAGCGCACCCAGAGAGACCTGTCTCGAAATTACACTAAATATCTGAAAAACGAACCGCCAGGGGTGTAGGATGAGCGGCGTGCGAGCCCCGGGTTCAAGCCCAGCACCGAGGAGAGGCACCTGCACACGCAGCCTCTAGGGGGAGCGCGAAGCCTTCCCTGCCCACCTCGCCCTGCGGCCTTCCAGCCCCTCGCGGCTCCTCGACCGCCGGCGCAGACCCGCCCCGCAGCCCACCGCCCTGGCCCGTTTGTTTCTAGGCGCTCAGGCTCGCTCACCGCAAAGCACTTCTCTCCGCAGGAAAACCCGCTCACTTCCGGCCGCCCGCGCCCGGGCGGTCAGTGCGCACGCGCGGTACCTGCCGCGCCCAGTGCTGGGCAGGGGTGCGCGCGCGGGTCCGCGCGGCCGGTGGGCGGCTCCTCCCGGCCCGCGCGCTCTAACGCGTGCAGGCGCAGCCTGAGCGTCGGGTGCGCTTCGTGGGTGCCTACGGATGGCCTGACCTGGAGGGGCGCTGTGCACGGCCTGCGGCCGTCCTGCGTCGTTTCGCACAAGGGCTTCGGGCGCGCTGGGGGTTTGGCGTCTGAGGCAGGTTCTCCAGATGCGTGTTTTTCTAGTATATGCACACATACACGTATATACATATGTATTTTTCTCTGTATATGCATACGTATGAGTATATATACACGCCTGTATTCCTGAGGTGCAGCTATACCATCATGCAAGTTGTCCAGAAAAATCGATTTCTCTTTGCATCACAAACGATGCAAAGTTACGACACATTAAACAAAAATGTGAGCAGAAACTTAGCTTTCTGAAAAGCCACTTATTTTTAACTGAGAAGCGTTTGAAACAATTAGAATCATGGTTGGTAGGCACTGAATAATTCAAGGAAAGTTGCTGATGATTCATGTTCTTTCAGTACCGTCACTGCTCCATCTACAAATAGTTTGAAAAATGATCTGATTAATTTTTTTATTCCTGACAAATAACAGAGTATTGTTCCTATAATTATCTTGAAATATTTTAGCGTTACAATCCAGAATCACGTCAGAGTAATGGGATAGGTTTACAACAAAATTCTGAAACGGCAATGATCTTTTGACTGGTTATATCTAAAAAATAAAAAGCAAGTACTTAGAGGCTCATATTTCCATAGCTAGACTCAGTTTACCTCAGGGAACTGTAAGAGAAGGTAACCTAATCGGATTCTGAATAGCTGGCCCTCTGCTGGGCAGAGGCAGCAAACCCTGGTGTTACATATGTGGCATAAACCTGTTACAACTCAGTTTTAACTTGTTCATGATTTATGTGATTTGGGAAAACCTTAAACTCAACATTTTTCATAGACTTAACAACAAGTTATGTTATATTTTATCTTACTATTTTGGAACTCATTGCATTTTAGTAAGTTATATATCATTATTTTGTTAAATCTGTAAAACTTTTATGTAAAGCAATAATTATTGTCAGAAGAAGAAAGAAACTTAAGATGAGAGAAGCTAGGAAAATTATTTCCAATCATACAATTGAAGAATCAGGATTTGCTTCTAGGGTCTCTGATTCTAAGTTCAATGCTTTTGTTGTAACTAATATTTTTTCTAACTAATCAAGAATTTATCATGAGATGCTTTGATACTTAAATGCATTTTAAAAATAAGTTAGCATTTTATCTTTTGCTGGTGTAGGTTATAAGTTTTAGGGTCAAGTAATCAGACAGATCATCTCTGACACCCCTAGTAGTTATTTCGTAGGAATAATAACAACTGGATAGGCATCTGTGCACACTATGCATCAGAAAGAGATCTTTGCACTAGATAATAAAGTCTTCCTCTGCAAGGCATGGGATATCAATACTGTAGAGATGTTTGCAGTCGTATTTGATGTTGCATGTTACTGACATTCGTTAGGCTTGAAATTACCACCAGGATGCTACTTGATTAGGTTATTGAGAATTTACACCAGATTTCTTCGTTTTTCGAAGCGCCTGAGTCAGCAGTGGCTTAATTAACATCTGAAGACGCAAGGAATTTCTTCCTGTTCTTGCAGTAAGTGCTAGAGTAGCATAACTTGAAATCCCTGTAACTGGAAACACATACACAATCATACAATATTTAAAGAACAATTTAAAAATATAGCTGAGGTTTGAAAGGGTATTTATTAGCTGCTAGGAGAGAAAGGAAAGATGGCAGTGGGAGACACTAAAATTCCATTGGAGAAGTCACTGCAGCACAGTTTTGGAGGGGCAGGGGTGGGAGGCAAGAGGCCTGGGCAGTAGGGAGAGAGGGGTCGGACCATAACCTGGAGCTGGCTCTGTTCTTGTCTGCTTCCTTCTAGAGTGTGTGTGTATGACGCATACTAATTACTTGCATCTTGAGGAACTGGTGTTTATATGTATCACATCTCAGTCATTTCCCCTTCCCCTTCCTTCCCTGCCCTCTCAACTCCAGTGAGGTGTAATTAGGGCGGTGTTAATGGAACCCAGTGGGTAGAAGGGAGACATTTTGCTGAGTATCCTACAAAGCCCAAGGAAGCCTTCAGAGCAAAGAAATTATGTGTGAGTGTGATTTTATACCTATAGGAACAGTTTGTTTCAGGGGGGTGGAAACTTAGTTGAGACTTCCCCCAAAAGAGAGCCTTAATTCTAAGTCTCCTACTTTTGTTAAAAGGAAAAAAAAAATACAGAATTTGTCAAGGAACTTTTTTTCTTTTCTTCTCTTCTTTGAATATGGGGCAAAAAAATTCTTAAAATTCTAAGCAATTCTTAGTTTGTGGCTTGTATTTGTCAAGTGCACATCTCGGTTTTTAAATGTTTGGAAAATAAAAGGAACACCAATTGTGGGTAAGCAGTACTTTCGAATTTTCTTACAGAAGTAAAGACAAAATCTCTCTGGCAGAACAATTTATTAATCTATGCCGAGAGGGTCTTCATAGAATGGAAAGAAAAACAGATACAGTTTAGCTCACAATAAAAACTTTAAAGTTAAAAAAAGGATCAAAAAGAAGTTAGACTCAATTAACAGTAATATTAAAGCCTGAGATACTTGCAATAATAAAATAAAATGGGAGCATTAATTATGTTTATAACACCAAAATATTTAAAACGTAATTAAAATCCTATGAAAATGCAGACTCCATAAAAAAAGTCAATCTGCAAAAAGAAGCAAATCAAACATTCAGAAATAAAAAAATGAAATCATTGAGATACAAATCCAATCAACAATTTAAATAGCAAATTGAATACACATGAAGAGAGAATAGTGCCACAAGATAAACAAAGGAACAGTTAGCCAAAATATGGCCTGGATGGCTAGGAATCTATAATGTTGGTTACCTGACATCTTGAGGAACATGGGATTGAGTCAAAGGGGAGGAATTATCTAAAAAGGGAAGGCAGTGGCCACTATTATCAAATCTATTATCATGATTTGAAGCTCATATTGTCTTCATTGTTCTGATTAGTTTCATTTTATTCTGTTTTGTTTGATTTTATTATACTTGATGACATGGACAGCTATTTCAAAGATAGCAAAATATATAATTGCAGCCATCAAGGATGTCCAATTATTTTGTTTAGAAACCCTGTATTGCTTTCATTTTTGTTTTGTTTTGATTGATTTTACTCTATTCTGTGTTGTTTGATTGTATTATGTCTGAAGGTGTAGGCAACTATCCTGAAGATAACAAGAAGCATTATGGTAGCCACTGCTGTTTTACTATTATCTTGAAGTTCTGTATTGCTTTCATTGTTTGTTTTGTTTGTTTTATTTTGTTTTTTTACTGGTTTTATTCTGTTCTATTTTGTTTGATTTCATTTATGCCTGATAGTTTGGGCAGTTATTTGGAAGATAACAAGAGGCATCATGGTAGCCATTACTGATTCCCTTTTACCCTGTTTTGAGGTCATGTAACATGTTCATTGTTTTGTTGTGATTGACTCTATTCTATTTTATTTTGTTTGGTTATATTCTCCTCAAAATTAAAAAGAAAAGGAAAATCACAGTTCACATAGTATGAATTTCTAAAGAAAGACTAGGGAAGGTGTGAGACAGGACTTTGAAAGGTAGCGGGACTTCGACTTGGCAGTGGTGCAGTAGGCTCTGGACTAAATGCCATGCTGTGTAATATGAAAATTTTCAAGAGAGGTAAGAGAAACAATCTTTCCATAGGGTGAAAGAGATAATATGTTAGTGGTGAATTATTCTGCAGAAACCCCAAATAAGAGAAACCCAGAGAGGTAAACTGGTTACTCACTAAAACCATTGGACATTTGCTGATCTGAAGGAGGTAGGAGAGAGGCGCAGAGTAAAATAATTTTCTAGTTATGCAAGTTGAGCACCCTTTATTTGAAGTTCTTGGGATCAGAAATGTTTCAAATTTTGGAATAAACTGCATATATGTAATGAGGTTGAGGAAGAGACCCCAATCTGGCCTTGAAATTCATTTATGGTTCATGGGTACTCAGACATGTAGCCTGAAAGTAATTTCATTGAATACTCTTCATGCCTCTGTGTCTGACTGTGTCCTCTCATATGAGGTCAGCTGTGGAAAGTTCTGCTTACAGCATCTTGTCAGTCCTCAAAAGTTTCAAATTTTGGATTTTGTATTTTTAGACTGTGAATACTCAACATGCACATATATGTATACATACATATATATTCATATATTCATTCCCCCCCACCTGCTTTTAGGTTATTACTGTCACACACTTTGTTACAAACAAACCTCAAACCATGTTATTGTTGTTATTATTTTTCTTTTTTTGCGGCACCAGGGATTGAACTCATGACCTTGCGCTTGCCAGGCAGGAGCTTAGGCCACTCAGCCAAATCCCCAGCCCTATTATCTGTCTTTAAATAATCTTTTAAAGAGATTTAGGTAATAGGAAAATAACTTTATATGTTACATGTAATTTATATCTTAGCTCTAAACATAAATGTTGTTACCATTTTCAGTGGTTTCATCAAATTAGGGTAAATTACGCCCCTTATTAAGTCACGGATTTGTGCTCTGTTACCCAGGCTGGTCTCTGACTGGTGGTCTCAGGCAATCCTGCTGCCTCCACGTGCCATTGCTGGCATCTTGCACAACCAAGTATTCAAATATTTTTAAGTCTACCTTTTATCTCCTTTGCAACCCAAACTTTACTTGTATTTGGCTGATTATGATTATATTTGTTCCAAGCTCATCGATGTTCTTTTCACCTTTCGGATTCTGTTTTCTTCAATATGTTTTGCATAGGTGGCTTCTCTTAATGCATCTTTAAGTTCATTGAACTTTTCTTATGTCATGTAGAATTAACTACGGATCACCACCAGTTTCCTTTGTGTCCTTCACATGTCCTGTGTTTCTCCAGAACTGTTTGAGCTTAATGGATCAAGTTGTACTATTTTAATGTCCTCGTCTGCTGATGCTAACATCTTTGTCAGTTTTGTGTCAATGAGTTGAATATTTTCCTCCTTATGACTCATATTTTTCTAGTAGCCTTTGATTGAATCAAGACAGTATATCTGTTGAGTGCTGAAAAAATTATGTGCATTTCTATAAATCTTCATCAGTTTTTTTCTGGATGGGATGCTATTATTTTAAAACACATTGATACTTTGGGTCTTACACTTATGATTTATTCAACATGTCCAGAGCTATATTCATTCTGGACTTAATTATTTCCCACTACTGAGAGAGAGGCACAAATGTCGCACTGGTTAAGAGTGTTTCAAGCCTGGATAACGAGCACGGTTCATTTTCTACGCTGTGTGAGTTCTGGACCCTGTTCCTGCCTGCCCACCCCCAACACTGTGTCCTCCTGTAACCGTGCTGGTCCATATTCTGCTCAGTGCCCTGGAAGACTGAAGCTCATCTCTGTTGGAGTCTTGGAAACACAAACCTCTGCTGTAGTCCTGGGATGTCAGCACTGTGTCTTCAACTCAGAAAGTATCTCAAGCTCCTTCTGGGTTTTTAAACTCAAGGAAGTGACCTGGGGCTTCCCTTGTTAGTATCTTCTTTCTCAAGAGTAGTTTCTCCCTACCTTATGAACTGTTGTTTCATATAATTTGTCTGTTTCTTTCCTTTGTGCAGGAGGTTGTATCTGACTCCTTTAGAGAAAGAATGGAATTACTGTCCACTACATTTGAATTATCTTTTGGAGATGATTGCCTAGGTTGTCCAGGTCCCTCCTGACTCAAATAGGACATGAGAAACACCTCTGTGCATGTTGTTTTTGAGCAGTTTAAGGATTTGGGGGTAAATGATTTATATGTCCAAATCCACATCACTGGATTATGAGGCGCCTGCATAATTAATGCTGCATTATATCATCGGACGCTTTTCTAGAGGCTGTGGAAACTGCCCTTCATGAAGTGGTCCGTAAGATTTCTAATTGACCCATGCTGTGTACAACAGTGAGCATCATCCAGATTTCTAATTGTTGCCACTGCTATGGGAATAGCCTTTCATTGTTTTAGTTGGAGTGTTTGAAGTTCAGTATTGATATTTTTGTGGTCCTTTAATAATTCATTTTTTTTACCAATTCTAGAAAAATTTCCACTATTACCTTTTAAGTGTTCACATCTTTTACAAATTCTAGAAAATTTCCCAGCACTATCTTTTAAGATACATTTTCTTCACTTTTTTTTTATTTCGGAAACTTAGTTTGACTAATTTTGATGACTTTTTTCTAACTTTCATATTGCCTAATTTTTCTTTTTATGTTTTCTATTTAATCAATGTTTTGCTTTCTGTCTTTCCTTGAGATCTATGTTTTCCAGTTAACTATCTTTTCAACTTTTTCTATTATTTAACTTGCCCATTAATTTGTTTTTAATCCATTTAAAATGACTATTTTATTTCTACAATTTTATTTGATTATTTAAAAATATACTAATGCTCCTTTTTACATTTTGCCTGTTATTATAATTACACTTTCTTTTAATATTGTTGTGTGCATATTTATCTTACTTTGAAATAGCTAGTTGATTTATGTTTTTCTAGTGCTTGAGGTTCACATTGTTATATTTGTTAACCTACAATTTTGCCATAGGAATTTTCTTCCTGTTACTGACATAAGGACACAATATCTTGTGGTTGGGTCGTGTGCTCTAGTATTGTACCTTTGGTTGTGTAGGGGTCACTGCAGAGAGTGAGGATCACCTTTGCCTCTGCTGGGATCCTGTAGTTTTCATCATGTTGGACACATTTACGTTAATTTATTTCCTTTGATTCTCATACCTGGCAGGCATTGTAGATTCAGACAGTAATGTTAGGACCTGGTGCAGGCTACTGTTTAAGGTGCTTGCTGGGTTACTGTCTTCTCAGGACTCCAGTTGCATAGCACACATCATTGTTCCTTCCCATTGCTACTTTCCACTTCAGTATTCTACTTTCTGTTTGATACAGAACATGGCCTTTTATGGTGCCAAAATTTATGCACCAAACTCAGTTTCAATTTCCTGCTGCCATGGCCAGAGGCATTATGACTTGTCTTGGTAAGGCCAGTGAAAGTCACTTCGAAACACTTTAAAGGCATTATCTGGTGTAATGTTTCTTCTCTTACAATACTAGCTGTTGTAACTTTGAGTTTTCTCCATGAAAGGATAACAAAGCATTCAAGGATTTCTTTAGTCATCAAAAAGACAAATTAAATTGAGAAATGCTATGTTGCATTGTAATTAAACTGAATGTAAATGTGAACTTGGAACCACTAAACTGTGACTTATAATAATACAAATCTATAAATATGGAATCAATTTTGAAAGGCATTAATAGAAGTATTTATGTAAAAAAAGATCTTGGCCATATATAAGTTCTTTCCAGTTATTATTTTAAATAATTCTTAAAACCTCCTCAGATGTTTTGTCAGGTTCTTATATCCATTCCATAAATGGAGAAATCAAGTTTAAGATAGTTAAGCATTTGTGTAAAAAGTGATACAAATGGTAAATGTTTAGATTATGAGGCTGGTGAGGTTAATCACTACTCATGTGAATCACTAACTTTTATGTGCATAAAAGTTTACCACTGTGGTTCTTTTCAAAATATGTATTTGAGTCCTAATATTTTACATTATGGTTCTGAATTTCTTAGACAAGCCTTGGAATGTACATGATTTAATAAATGTCTAATATAACCAGACAAGTATATGATATTGAGAGAAGCTGCACCACACTGGGGTTAAACAATATTCAGATACAAGAAGAAGTAAGGAGCCGGGCATGGTGGCACATGCCTGTAATCCCAGCTCTTGGGAGGCTGAGGCAGGGGGACTGCCGTGAGTTCCATGCCAGCCTGAGCTGCATGGTGAGACCCTGTCTCAAAACGACAAACAAAACAAAACAAAACCAAAAATAAAAGCAAGAAGAGGTAAGGAAAAGATAAATTTTATGTTAATCTCAAAAAAAAAAGAATAATTACAAATCCTCAGTAAATCTATTATGATCAAGAAGAGCCAATTTCAGAAAAGCCAAAAACAAAACAAAACAAAACAAACCCCAGCCAGTATCTGGAAGACTCCAGTGTTCTTGCTGCTAATTCCCATGCCACTGACCATCATTTTCAGGGTCAGGCTCCTACACAGACCATGGGGCATCATTCTCGTTGTGCACATAAGAGACTACCCTAACTTTTTAAAACTTAGATCGCTTATCAAAATTAGATCCGTTACCTTTTAACTGTAGAATTAGAGTAGCTTTGTAAGTTCACTTTAATTGTAAGTGTTAGTTGTTGTGGTATCCTGAAAAATGACTCCAAAGATATTGAGGTCCAAATTCTTAGAGCCTGGGAATGTTACCTTATATGACAAAGGGGTGATGCACATGAGATTAAAATCAAGCTACCAAGATAGCACAATTATCCTGCATTGTCTGAGTGGGCCTTAAATGTTATTTAAATGTCCTTCTAAGAGAGAGGCACAGTTGGGCTCCATGGAGCATGCCTGTAATCCTAGCACTTAAGGAGGCTGAGGCAGAAGGCTAGCAAGTTCAAATCCCAATGGGCAAACTAGCGAGACCCTATCTCTAAATTAAAATAAATTAAAACGGCTGGGGTGGTACTTCCTGATAGAGTATCTCAGAGTTCAGTTTCTGGCATTCAAAAATAATATAAAATGAAATAAAATAAAAAGAGAGGCAGAGTGAGAATTTGCTGTGGAGGAAGACAATAGCATGATATGAGGACAGAGAGAGAGGTGTGGATGTTCCTCGATGACTTGAAGACAGAAGTGACAATGGAACAAGGGCCAGGAAGAATGAAGCTGCAGAAGCTAGGAAGAAAGGGAAAAGTGTTTTCTTTGAGGCCTCCAGAGGGAGCATCGTCCTGCAGACCAGTGTGGTCGTTTGGGCTCTTCTGACCTCCAGAACCGTAAGACACATTTGTGTTATTTGAAGTCATTCCATATCCGGCAATTTCATATGGCAACAATAAGAAAATGATAGTGAAAAGAGGCTCCTGTGATAAGAGGCTTTCTCATCTATTGGAATAAACTTGATCAGGGACATAATTTAAGTAGCCTTTAAAATCTTACCTAGAATATACAATGAGTTGTACTCAGTAGTGTGATTCTGTTATTTTTAAAATCCATTTAAAGCATTTAATTCCAGTCAATATTTTATATGGTGTTTCTTGTCATGAAAGTTCCCAAAAAAAGGTCTATATTTCACATGGAAAGATAAAACTGAGTTGAGACAAAATTAAAAGAAGACTAAGCTGATGTAAAGAGGGAGAAGGGGGAACATGCCTTATGTTGCCAAATATGAAAATATCTTCTAAAGCTAAAAATAATCTGAACTCTTACAGCACTGTGCTAAGACAAGGATATCCTTCTCAATGGCACTGGATTTTGATAGGCCTACAACAACCTCTTACATATGCATGTATATGTTGTCTGTATATATACACATTTTAGCACCTGATAAGTGTAACACTTCAAATGAAAGAGAAATTATGGACTATTCAATACATTGTGCTGGGACAATTGATTATCTCTGGAGATAAGTTATAGATTTTATGCCAAAATAAATTCCAGAATAGTTAAAAATGAAATACAAATATAGATATTAAATAAATAAATAAATAAATCTTTCTATAAATGCAATCATTGGCAGAAATGACAATAAATTTGATATATTTGGCTGCCAACGTTTAAAAACTTTTGTACCTCAAAACCTAGGCAAAAATAAACAAAAGTAGAAGAAATAAAGAAAGATGAAAGATAATTGAAAATGATAGTAAAATGCAGTTTTTTTTACTATATGTTATGGTTTGCATATAGATGGACCACTCAAGCTTCATGTAGTCATAGAAGCAGCTGAATCTAACATTTATGATTGATTTGTTATGTAGCGCTGGGATTGGCGGTGTAAGTCCTGCACCCGCCCAGGGGTGGAGCCGACATACCATGTAAGGTCAGAATGGGGGCGTGTTTTTCCTTGTGCACAGTTAGCTCTTGCTGCTTGCAGCCACCATTAATGGCTGCCCCCCAGCCACGCCACCCTGCCTTGGAGCCAGCTGACTATGGACTGAAACCCCCAAACTGTAAGAAATAAACCTCTCCTTCCTTCACTTTGGGTGTCAGGTATTTTGTCTCAACAATGAGCAAAAAGTAATCAAGACACTATATAAGGGTAATTTTTATCTGTTAATAATCAATAGGTTGAAAAAAGTCTAATAAATTGAGTAAAGGACAGAAGTAGATCGTTCAGTAAAAATGTACAGATGGCCATTAGACTTTAAGAAAAAAACTTAATCTTATTTTTTAATAAAAATGCAAATTTAAACAGTACAGTTCTATTTTACCTCCCCAATAAAGATGGAGGAAGGGGCATATAATACCCAGTGCAGCAGTAAATATATATTAGCTTGCAATAAGAACACAGAGGAAAAAACACTAAAAATGATATTTCAAGAAATTTCTGCTCTTCTGTCCGGCTGGGCTGTTCATTCATCTATTTGGTCAGTACCTGGTGGGAGGCGTCTCCTTTCCAGACAGTGTGATAGAAGAGCTCCAGTCACTCTGGGAGTGCTTGGCTGCCTGTGGATGGAGGGTGGAGGAATTATTTTACCACCCAGGGCGATTACTGCTCAGAGTTAATGGACACAGAGAAGCCCATGTCCAAGCCTGGCAAGCAGCCGGCAAAGGGAGAGGGTGCATGAGCAGAGACTGAGAGCCCTCAGGACACACAGGAGCTCACTGTTTAACAAAGAGGACTGGAAGGAGAGGGCTTTGCAAGGAAGAGCAGGATGGAGAAGTGGGGTAGCTGGGAGGGAGCTCCGTGTGAGGATTCAGTCTAAGGCAGCTGCAGCAGGCTTCTGTTGCAATCCCCTTGGCTTCCCTGAGTAATCCTGGTCAGCTCTTCCTGCTTAGCTCCCAGGGTAGTTAGTATGAAAGGATGGAGCTACCGGAGTTGCATGCAGAACTTCAGGGTCCATCAAGAACGGCTGACTTTTACTGTAACTTGAAAAAAGCGTGTGTACCCCGGCTTGGCTGAAGTCACATTCTTCCTGACTGCTTCGGCCCTGAAGTGTGGGGATCTATCTGGTCGTGCTGCCATCCAGCATGTGCTTCTCTGTTAAGTCCCCAGTAAACTGCAGGTGGTGCAGTCTGGACCCGTCTGCCTCTTTTCTTCAGTTTCTTAGACCTTAGGCCAGTTCTTAGACCTTCGGGTTAGGCTGTTGTAGCGCAGGAACTGCCGTCGTTTCATCGGGCCAAGGCTTAGAGTTCCAGGCAGGATGTTGAGTGCTGATTATGGTGCGTTTGGCTGGGAGTGTCATGGTGTTCTTGCTTGCCAAGTTTAGGAGTTTGTTCTTACATTGCATAAACCTTGGGATCCTTCGGAAAGTTTTCAGCAGAACAGCGGTAGGATCTTGCACTGTAAAGAGAAGAGCCAAATAAGATGATTTTTCTGCATATTCCATCTGCAAGAAAGAGTCAAAAACAATCAAAAATCTCTGTGCTCCTATGCACACATATGTCCTTTCATTTGTTTATTCATTAATTATTTACTAGATGAGGATTGCTGAACTCTCACTGAGCATACTGGCCAGTGAGTAGGAATCCTAGGGAGATATTATGCAGAAACAACCTGGGTAAACTTAGGTCTAGAGAGGGAAGCAGGTAAGTGAACAGATTGCAATAGAAGTTGATACGCAATAGAACAGATGTACCTGGATTTGAAGGAGGTGTCAGGCAGGGCTTTAAGAGGGTGCGAGACACAGTTACTGCATATTCTTTGTTGCAGTGGCTCCAAGTATAGAGCAGAGTCTACACTAGGAAAAAATCTGCACTTATTTGTTCGATGACCTCACCAGCAAATGTGGATTTGAGCTCCTGTGAGCAGGGTTATAATAGAGAACTTTTCTCCGGCATCAGGTCTCCTGGTATCTTAGGGCCTCAGCCACTTATGCTGAAGTACAACTGGCTTAAGAGTTTGAACTTTCTTTTTTTTTTTTTTTGGTGGTTTTGGGATTGACCTAGGGCCTTTGCATCCCCAATCCTTTTTTTTGCAGTACCAGGGATTGAACTCATGACCTCGTGCTTGCCAGGCAGGCACTTAGGCCACTGAGCTAAATCCACAGCCCAAGAGTTTGAACTTTCTGAGGAATTAAATGGTTTTGCTCTATTTCACTCAGTATCTCATTGGAAACAATTCTAGCTTTGACTACCATCCAAGATGCATTTTAAAGAATGACTAAAACTCTCACCTGTCAAATAATGGACTAAAAAAAAACAAAAGAGGGAATGAGAGAAAGAATTGTGAATTAAAAAGTGGAAGGAAAGAGAAGAAGGAGGGAGGGGGGAAGAGAGAGAGAGAGAGAATGAA
>RJWT010011750.1:12921-23136 GCA_004365215.1 Cuniculus paca
AATGATCAGTGCCCCACAGAATTCTCCATCGTGATGCAACTCTTCCTGACCATTGTGCTCACTCTTAAATCCCACTTCAGTTCCTCTTAGTAGGAACAAAATGTCTTGTTCTTTAAGAAGAGAAAAATATCCCCTCCCCTGTGCTGTTGGCTAAGTGTGGTGTGGAGAGGGAGAGACGGGAGGTTACAGGAGCAACAGGTACAGGGTGAGAAGAGGGGTGAGAAGGAGGGAGATGAGCTCGGGGATCCAGCTGGCAATATTCCAGTGCACTTTCGGGCTGAGTTTGTGCCACTTCTCCAGGAGAATTCTGGTCAGGCCCACACTGAGACACTGACACAGGTTCATCAGGAAGCCAACTCTGTGACCCATAGTGATTCTTCTCAGGAGGGATACTTGGTTAAGTTTTTCCTCCTTGAGTAGCACAATTCTAAGACAGAGAACAAAGAAAGCAATACATTACATTAGAAAGGTAAAGGATTGACTTGTGCCTTTCCTGACTTGCTCTCATCCATGAAGACTTTCCTAATCTGCTAGGTGGAAAAGACGTCTTACTCTGCTGAGTCTGAGTGTTCCTCTAACCCTTATGCCATTCACCACTTTCCCTTTCTGTTCTTGTACTACAGCTGCAGTCCAGGGTACTTCGCTGCTGTCTTACAAGCAAACAGAAAACCCCTCTCCCTGGGATGTTGAGGGCAATGTGATGAAGGGACTCTTAGAGAGACTGACAAGATTAAGAAAACAACAACAAAATGAGACTGTGTTACCCAAGAACCAACCAGAGCAAGAATCTATTGTTACCTTATACCTGAAGGGCAGGGATAGGAAATGGAGTTACAAGATTGGGGTGAGAATTGGAGAAGACACTTCTCAGTTCTTCTCGTAGTGATGCAGTACCATTGCCAGAACCATCTCTCTCACATAGGAGAGAGAGAGATAGAGATAGAGATAGAGATAGAGATAGAGATAGAGATAGATAGATAGATAGATAGATAGATAGATAGATTGATAGAATGCGTGTCTAATGGAGGGGAGGATAAACATGCTGAAATCTTTTCATCTCATGAGCTCTAATCCCTTTCTGGCCCTTCTATTGCCTTCTGTTAATTAACACTAACTAGAAATCAAAGGGACTTGGCACAGAGATGTCAAAGTCAATCTCAAGGTCAGTCCCCAGGGGAGACACAGTAGAGCAAAGATGCCTGGAGGATGCATCAGGCATGAAAGCTGATGGGCAGAATTCCACCATCAGGTATATGCCCGTGATATACGGAGTTGATTAATAAATCCATAATAAAATTATTTTCTGTTAATCAGTCAAATATACTTGTGCAGTCCATAGGGAGAGGACATAGGGTAAGGGGAGACGGGATACAGGCTTTCGTTTAGTTCCTGATCATTACAATTACGTTATAGTATAATCGTGATTATTATCCCTACTAATAAACTGTGAAATAAGTAAGGAAAAGAGTCTTTCTTGGTTTCTTTATCTGTTTCCTATACCCTATCTCCCACTGGGTTCTTAGCCAGAGAGGTACTTTCAAATATTTTAAAGAAAAAGCATTTATGGAGAAAAACATCTTAATTTAACATCAATAAAAGCTTCTATTACCAGTGTATCCTCTTGGAAATATTTCCTTAGTGCAATGTCATATGCAAAATGACAATGAAATTTTGTAAGAACATTTTGATGATATAACCATGCTTGTTAAAGAACTCTGAAGGACACTTGAATCTGGGTAACTGTGAAGACATTTTCCAGCAAAGTAAAACATAATATATGTGAAGTTAGGGAAAAAGAAAAAAGAAAGTTGATTCTTGAAACCATCGAAACAGACATGTAAGAAATATATATGTGCATATTTTATTTTGGAGGCCACATCTCATATTTGTATCATAAAACAATCTTACTAATACTATATTACACATAGTTTCAAAATATTTTCATAAGGAATAACTTATTTGGAAAAGAAAGCTAATCTAGACTTCTGTGGACAAACTTGCTCAACATCTTTGGGAGAAGTAGGGAAACAACCTTGTTTGAAATTTCCCTTGTAGGGAAAAATAACTCATTAAACAATTTCAGAGAGAAGACAGTAGGAGACAGAGAGGTGAAGCTAATAACGAATTTGAAAAAAAATCAAATTTGAAACAAACGCATTTTCCTGGTATTTGATTCTGCCACCCTTAGCCCCCAAGGGATTTTGGATATCTTGGAGATTTCTCTTAGAGAAAGCCTCTATTTATTTTCCACTTTGATTCATCTTCATCAGGATTAGTCAAAGATGAAAGGCTGGGAAACAAAAGATCCATTTTGGTGGATAAAACACCACCTCCCTAACTCAGCGCTCAATTTCTTGGGCAATAATTTACATCCAGCACTGTGGCTGATGGGCACACACAAAATGGAAAAAGTAAATTACCTTTGAATCATCTACACTCTTGAGTTGGTCTGAAATATTGAGGATCCTGCTTTTTCCGTGTTCTTGCCTAGCCCCGAAAACAGCCTTATCAATAAAGGGGCTCATGAAAATTGACTATCACAATTGGCTTTAGAAAGAAATAAGTGTAGAATCAATTTTTGACAATAAAGTTTTGTATTGAGGTAATTATAAACTCATGAGTAGTCACAAGGAATAATACAGAGAAATTCCATATAGCCTTTACCCAGTTTCTCTGATGACAACATTTTGCAAAACTCATAATCAGAACATTGATGTGATATGCACCACTATTTATGACTTCCCAATTTTATTTGGACCTTCCTAGTTTTAGTGTGTGTGTGTGTGTGTGTGTGTGTGTGTGTGTGTGTGTGTGAGAGAGAGACAGAGAGACAGAGAGACAGAGAGACAAAGAGAGAGAGAGAGATCATTTAGTTCTATATGAATTCATATTTGTTCTACCTACTGATATAAGAATGATATTTGATCTTCAAATGATATACGGGAAATATTATAGCTCCTAACTTGCTACATGCCCGATATGCTGAACTCATATTCCCCAAAATTAAAGAATGAATTCTAAGGAACAGTGGAGGTTAAGAGTAGAAATACTTATGAGAGATAGACAGCTCCTGCCTGAGACTTGGAAGGGCAAGAGGGACTTGGAAAGTGGGTTGCCCATGAGCCCACATCCCACTTGTTTTTCATAGAGCAAAATTATGAAGCGGGTAAAAAAATCACAACGTGGGTATAAGGTGGCACAAAACTATGGTCAACCAGTAAGATTATAAATATAGTTGCCTAGGTAATGTTGACCTAGGCGACTAATAGAAAGGACCTTTCCTGGAAGGGATGGTTCAGGAGGTCTTGGTCCCTGACCCAGGTGACTGATGCCTTGGAATACTGATCATTATTGTTTAATCCTAGGAGAGATATGCAGGTGTAGTCATTCCGTTTTATCCTGAGAACTGGATTCAACACTTGTGCCTCCAGTCATGGCTGTCGTGTGTTCTTATCTTCTGCACTGACTTCTTGGAA
Organism: Cuniculus paca; assembly: GCA_004365215.1. Taxonomy (NCBI): domain Eukaryota; kingdom Metazoa; phylum Chordata; class Mammalia; order Rodentia; family Cuniculidae; genus Cuniculus; species Cuniculus paca. The sequence continues at coordinate 16,398 of RJWT010011750.1, forward strand.
GCCTATCCCTGTCTGATTGCCTAGAATATTTCTACCTAACCTAGTTCTCTAAAATACTACCATCATAGTCAAGCTATAAAGCAGCTTTATCATCCCCTCCTGCTTCCCTTTTATAATCACACCTACCTGCCCCTTCCCAATCTCTTCACCTCCATCCCCAGCCCTAGGCAACCAGGTGAAACTAAGAATCTGCAAGTGCTTTACCTGAACGTCCACCCCCAGGCACATGCACACCCCAGCCCCATGCAGCTCTGGTAGTTATAGAACCACGGACATCACAATGACAACAGACTGTCATTAGCATTCATTTACATTATGATAGTTCTGAGTGGTTGGACTGCTACATCTACTTGCTCAAATTCTGACTGATAAAACAGCTCCTTATCTTATTCTATCCATTTCTTCACTATTCAGAGTTCCACAGTAATACAGAACAGCATTCGTTTCAGGAAGTAAAGCCTTGTGTAAGGCGTCATGAAACCAGCAAGAAGCCAGATGAGTCCAGCAGGGTTTGAAGTCCTCGGCTGCAATGGAACCTGCCCTTTCAGTAGGTCTTTGACACATCAGGAGATTATGAAGCTGAAGGCTCTCCTTTGGTAACTGTGGTTGCAGAGTTAAACCAAGTTGATTTGAGATAAAGAAAAGAAGTGCAGAAAAAGCCTTTTTTGCATGGCCCATGGACAGTACCAAAGGCTCTTTCTGGGAGGATCGACATATATGTAGGTGGAAACTGAGGTTAGATTGCAAAAAGTCTTATCCAGTTCTCTATGATACCAACGATTAAAGACTATTTGCTCTAAGATCTGTGCAAGTATGGAGTCCCATCCCTCCAGGGACATCTGAAGAATGTTGGAAGACAGGATTTTAGTGTGATCTTTAATTTTCCTGGAGACCAAAGCAGCAGAGGCAGCAGGTGGGATGGAAACAGGTACTGGGATCTGTTGGGGTCTGCATTTCTCTCAGGCTTGCTCATATCACTGGATGCTCTGGGGTTGCCCATGAGGAATGGTTGATAAACGGACTGTAATTCTGCAGTTCAGCAGCTGGGAGTCATTTCCTTTTCTTTAGTTTATACACATCGAGATCAAAGTTCCAACTGGTGACCTAGCAGAACTCCAGTTTCCTTATTATTTTCACAATGTTTGGACCTTTTCTAAATGCAGAGACCCATGGAGTAAATTTTTGTGTTTTCCCATGTAACTTAGAAAGAAATTGGGATTGTTAGCTTAATTAAATGAAAGTGAAGGATCTTGGGTCTTGAGGAGCAAAATAAAGTATGATTTTTTTTCTCTGTCCATCTGCATTATGTCAATTTCACTTCTTTTTACTGCAAACAAGGCTTTGTGTATGGGGCTAGGTGAGTGTCTCATTGCAGACTTAAATTCATAAGCTTGGAGTGTCCTAACCTTCTAATGAGAGAAAAGTCATCCCCTGAATTCTGGAAGAAAATTTCTGAGGTAGGTTTTTATTGACTGGCCAAGATCTGGGGACTTCCTCTCAATCTACCTGTGGTGAGAGGGATGCAGTATCCATCTAATGGGGCCAGGGAACGTGACTGTGATCATCGTGATGGACATCACACAGCTCACGAATACTGTAGACAGAGGATCAGCTTTGCAGCTTCAGGGGGCTGTTTTCTCTTCCAAAAGTGTCTTGGAAGGTGGTCTCTCTCCTTTATGGATAAGGAAGTTTATTTAGTTAAAATATGTCCCAAGTATTATTACTACTTCCAGCGTGTCCCAAGACATTCTGCTTTGGTCGTGTAGTCTACCATGGGAGTGGCTTTGCATCACAGGCTAATCCGCTTTAATGGGAAATCAGTAACTTGCCACTTGGTGTTAGCAGAGTCAGACCTCTAAGTGATGTTGTCTTGCTGTATCTACATGGGTCCTGGAGCCAGAAGGCAGGATCTGTTTGGCAGATGCAATATTTAAATTGATAACTCCTGTCACTGACCTCTAAACCACCTGCCTGTAGCACTGGGTTTCCTCATCCTGTGCATCTAGCATTTTGAAATGCTTTCACCCCCTGCCACCAATTGCTGACGTTCCATCAAAGCCCTCCTTAATCAATGTCAAAACCACATGGTTTTCCCTGAGAATCCTAGGGTCAGTTTTTTCTCTTCTGTCCTTCATGACAGTAATTTGTATGTCTCATAGAAGCCCATGCAGGAATGCTCTCAAACACAGTTTCATCAGGTCCTTTCTTATATATTTCCATTATCTCCTTTCCAGGTAACGGAGTGTCAGATGTTTGAGAAGGAGCATGTGGGTGTTTGCTTTCCTCTAGTTTCTTAAGGAATTTCTTGTGCATTTCACACTAGGAAGCCCAATTTACATTTCATCCTTAGCATTCATGCTAAGAGTCCAAAGTGCTCCTCTAGTCTTACTATTAAGGACATTTTGTTTTCTTGAGTTATTCTGTCCTGTATGTCGCTTCTCCTCTGAAACTACCATTCTCCTCCTCTTCGCTGATGTTATTAATACTAAAAAAGGAGCCACTGCCCTTCTGGAACCACTGTCATAGACCAAGCATCTAAACTTCTAGGACTGCTCATCCCAATCGAGAAAGGTTAATTGGGTCAGTACCATGCACACTGGTCAGGTTCTTAGAAGTCCAGGTGTGATGGAAACAGGTTTATTTTTGCCCGTGTTTCTCCTTCGAGTCTCAGAACTGTTCCAGTTTGAACAGTAAAGCAAATGGGCGACCCCTAACACTGGGGAAGTCTGAAGAGGGCCTCCATAAAAGCACCTTGACACCAGCTGGGCCTGAAAGGCATGGCTTGGGTGAGTACTTTTGTGCTAGGGCTGCACTAGTTCCTGAAGGAGTAAAAGAGAAGGAACCCTTCTCTCACACCCACAGAACAACCATAGGCCAAGTGTTCTTCAGGTAAGGAATCCAGACTTGCTAATTAACAGTTCTCATTCTTTGGATGCATATCATGATTTTTTCCCCATGTTTTTTACAAATTTATCTGCACAGTAAAATAGTGACTCTTCAGATGAACTTTTTCATGTTGTATTTAGACCATGATGTAGGAAGACGGAGAATGCTTAGACACACTCAAGCTCTGTGTGAGAAAAACAGGAACCTACATTTTGGGGGAAGTATGAAGAAATTAGTGCCTGGGTAAACCTCTGTGGTAAGCTCCAGGGCATGGCATGGAGTCTCACATACACACTCATCGGTTAGTACCTTATCCGAATGTTTCCAGAGGGTCATGGTTTTCTTACCAACTAGTTGACAATCCTTCCTCAGCCCATTTTCTATTGTTTGAGTTGGAGATATCACTGAACTAATCAGGCTGATGAGTCTATTTAGCAATGTCTGACAATATTTTGAAGACTTTGTTCTACTTCTCCACAAGATCCTCACCACCATATCTCTCTTTAATTGTTTAAGTTTGATTGTCCTAGAATCCACAAATAAATGAGATTATGTGGCATTCATCTTTCTACCCCAGCTCATATTATTTAAAATAACATAATTTCCTTATTTTTTAAATTGAGTAGTATCATATACATATTCATTATTCATCCTTCTATAAAGGACATTTAAATTGATTCTATAATGTGATCATTGTGAATAGGGCTGTGATAAACTTGGGAATACTAACGTTTTTTGACACACGGATTTCATATCTTTTGATTCAATACTCAGAAGTAGATCCTATGGAAATTCTGTTTTTAGTGCTTTTAGGAACTTCCACTGAGGTTTCCAAGATGGTTGCATTAATTTACATTCTCACCAAAGTGCACAGGTGTTCATTCTCTCCACAGCCTCACCAACAATTGCTTCTTTGTTATGTTTGGAAACTCTAAGCACATATATTGGAGGCTTGGTCCCCAATGCAGCAGTGCTCAGAGTTGGGGATTTTAGGAAGTGATTGGGTCATGAAGGCTGTAACTGCATCTGTGATCTAATCCATGCGTGAGTTCATAGCTCAATGGGCCTATTAGGTTGGGGCTAACCGGATGAATCAGGGATTTTGGAGCTTGATTTTGAAGGAAATAATTTCCCCTGTCCCTATCCCCTCTGATTTTCTCATCCTGCCTGCTTTCTGGCTTCCATGGCGAACTCTGCTCATCACAACTTCTCTGCCATGACGCTCTGTATCACCAGAGGCCTTAACAATGGATTCGGCCTGCCATGGACTGAAACTCCTGAAACTGTGAGCCAAAAGTAATCTTTCTTTTTCTAAAGTTGTTGATGGTGGGTGTTTTGTCACAGTAATGAATTGGTTACAATCCAGTCTTTGATACATAGCCTTTTGAATAGGTATGAGGTAATATTTCATCGTGCTTTTAATTTTTAGGTTTTTATTAATAAACAACTTTAAGTATTTTTGGAAAAGTTCTATTGAAATCCCTTGCCCATTTTAAAATCAGATCATATTTTTTCTAGAGTTGTTTGCATTCCTTATATATCTTGCATAGTGACCCATTTTCAGATGTATAATTTTCTGATATTTTCTCCCAATTTATAGTTTGTCTCTTTTTGCTCTGTTAATTGTCTCTCCCTTGATTTGAAGAACCTTTTTGAAGTAATATTTATTTTTGCTTTTGCTGCCTGCATTTTGAAGTCAAATGTAAAACATTATTCCCTGGAATATATCTATATTCCTCAAAGTGATCTACAGATTCAAAGCAATCCCATTAAAATTCTGTCATTTTTCATAGAAATAGAAGAAAAAACTCATAAAATTTAGATGAAACCCCTAAAACAACCTGAACCACAAATGTAATCACAAGTAAAAGGAGCAAATCAAGTGATATCACACTACTTGATTTGCAAACGTACTACTAAGCAATAGTAATTAAAACATATAATAGTATAAAAATAGACACATAGCTAACTGAACAGAATAAGGATCCCAAAAATGAAGTCAATAAAAAGTTATGTGTATGTAGTCAACTGATTTTCAGCAAAGGCACACATAATACACAACAGGAAAAGGAAAATCTCTTCAATAAAGCTGTTGGAAAACAGATTATCCACATTGAATGCCAATCTCAGGTTCCACACAAAATCTACTCAAAATGGCTCAGAAACTTAAAACTAAGATCTGAGAATGTAAAACTGATAGAAAAAAATCAAAGGGGGAAAATTAATTTTTAAACAGTGAACTTGGTTTATCTTTTGGTAATTTATCATTTATCTTGCATGTTTAGATTACCATCTTTGCATTACTTGTGATTACTATAATTTCACTGATAAACTCTAATGGTGAGAATATTCCTAAATTTCTCTGCAGAATTATTAATATGGTTCATTATAAATTATTACTGGAGGAACCATTAGAGCCATGATGGTATATATGGTAAATAGAACATGAGATATTTCCAAAATCTGGGAGCCTCCAGTTCTAAAACAGGTCTGATTTTGGATAAGAAATTTTAATTGGTATTATCCCATCACATGATGGGCATGGGAGAGGGACAGGGAATTACTGAAAGTGAAGAATGGAGCCAAGAGCTAGGTCCAAAGAGGGATTCACGGGAATGATCAAGAATGAGAAGAGTAGAGGGGAATACAGTTCAGTGGTAGAGAGCTTGCTCAGCATGCATTGAGGCTCTTGTCTGATCCCTTGCACTGCAAAACAGGCATCAGAATTCGCCCAGTTTCCTTTTTCTGCATAGCATGTCAGGGTAGGCATGGCTTGGAAGACCTGGGATGGAGCTTCTGATGCATGTGTTTGTTAAGTCAGGCATCACTTAATTCACAAGTCAAGGTGAAAAGTCACTGAGATTTTGTCTTTTGAAAACAATGGAATCTCACTTTTTTAAGTTGAACTAGATCTAGTCAATAATAAAATCCTGGGAGCCTAAAGTTAAACAGTGAAAACATATTCACATTTTATGATCTTTTGTGAATCAAAATAAATCTTCTTTTTTGAATAGTAATAATTTATTTTCATGTTCTTTTCTTTTTTTAGACTTGTGGAGGTTTCTACTTCTGTGTATATTTGTAAAATAATCTCAAAAATATTACTAAGCAGTTATTTCAGGGAATTTTAACAATTTCTGCTACTGGGTCTCTTTTTAACTCCCAGGACATCATAGGAAAAAGAGAAGCCAAACAGATTCATGTGAATATTCATAATTCGATATGATTATGATTCACCAAGGACGCTAGCAAAAGCATGTGGTTTATAGCACTGCTAACCAAATCCTGGCCACTTAGGAGGTGCAGAATGAGCCCTCCACAGTATCACTTCACCAGATGTCCATAGAGAAGACATTTCTTCTTCAGTTCTTCTTCTGGGAGCCAGGTTGATCAAGTCACTGCCCCCCAGGAAGCTCCAAAAAATGGGAAGGAATCAGACCAGAGTATCACGGAACCGAAGGGTAGGAGTGGGCGTGTGGGCCGTGGAGACTTGATGGTTCATGAATGTTTCCTGAGCTTAGGCTGGGTAATTTCCAGGTCTGTGGGATGCTGCATTCCCTTTGGTTATGCCTTCTCCTTGCTTGTTTTCCACATTCTTGAATTCTATCAATAACAAGTAGCACAGCAACTCACAGGCAGCCTGCTCCAAACGAGGATGGTCCTGACTCCTTCACAGCCTTTCCATATATTAAGATAGATTAAACACCCCTGGAAACTTAGTGCTTAATCTTAGTTGTGTTGACTGAGAGCATGCATTAGGCCTCGACTATATGATGATTGGCTGTGAAATCCCTTTCCTGAGACAGGCAGTATAGTGTGGTCTTCAGGAACAGCAGCACGGAAAGTGCACAAA
>RJWT010011751.1:0-23096 GCA_004365215.1 Cuniculus paca
CTATAGTCAATTTCGCACTAGTCTGTCCTGTGATTAATTACTTTGCTTGAGGCCAAACAAGCACGCCTGAGTCATTGGTGATGAAATGTTTGTGCTAAAACAGTAGCAAGGCTAATTCTTGCACAGTAGCACACTGCTGTGTTCTTCCCTTCTGACATCTGAACGTCATGTATTAAACACAGAGGTACCAGAGTATGGCTCTTGTAGGACAAATTGCACATTATATACTAAACTGATCAGTGTTTTTCATCAAATGAATAGTTCTTGTTAACATTAAGTTTTATAAAATCCACTCAGAATTCATTGAGAAAAATAATGTCTGTTGGAAATTAAGAGTATTGACTAGAGAACAAGGTCTTGTTCCTCATAAATATTACAAAGCCCTGAAGAAGGAAAAACTTAAGTAACTTAAGAAACTTAAAAAAACTTATGGTAGGTAGGTTAACTAGGCTATGGAATAATGTTCCAGATTTATGCTGTTTTTAAAAGTGTATTTTCTTCTTTTTTAAAAATTCTGGTAGCAAAAGCATCTAGGGAATAATTTGTAGATAGTAGTCATTATTTTCACTACATTTGATAGAATTTTGAAATGATCAAATTCCTAATAACAAATGAAGGTAAAAAAATTCAAGTAGTAAGATCATATATTCTCATCAAGAAGAGAATATATGATTTATATTTCATTCTGCACAACTGTGGGATAATTTACCTCTAATATTTTTGTTCTAAATGTTTTTTCAAATATTTGCATTTTGATTTTTATAGATTTTACTTAGTACTTAATATTTCATTTTTAATACAGAAACTTTTCCTATTTCATGAATAAATGTGCTTTTTATTATACTTCTTTATGTGGTGAGAACAATTAAACTGCACAGCAGATATTAGTGCCAAGTGATACACATGTAATCTACCATCGTCTCCATCCCACATTAGTTCACAGAATATCTGTTGTCTGTGAAAACATCTGAACTGAACTTTGCATGGATTACAAACATGGCACTATTCAGCTTTTTTATAGATATACTTGCTAAAACATCAGGAACTTAAGCGATTACATGGTGGGGGAGGAGGAAACAGCAGACAAGTCCTAGCAGAACCTAAGTGATGCTTTTACTTAGGTGGCAGAAGCAGGAAGATAGTGCAAGAGACACGAAGGAATAGTCAAAGATGTACAAACACAACTAGAGTGTATGTACATTTTAACTAAAGTTAGAAAAGGTTTCAAGAAATCAGCATTTTCTGTAGAAGACCAAGGAGGACTCAGAGAACCCAACAAGTGGTTTCCATAGATTGCTGGAAAAGGAAGCCGAGTTCTAAGTGGTGATGCATAGGATGCTTGTTAATTGTCCATACTGATGAGCTATGGGATGTAAATCAGGTACAGTGTAACACCCTGTGTTAGTTCAATGGACATTTTTTTGTGGGAAATCTATTAAGGAAGCATTTAGTGAGTTTTTCTTTGCTTGGCTTCTATGGTGATGCCATTGTAAGTGATGGGACCTTTGAGAGGTGGGGCCTGATGAGAGGTCTTCAGTCACTGTAGGAGTCCCTGGAAGAGGACTGCACAGCCCCAGTCCCTTACCTCTTTTGGTCTCTGGCTTATGTTGTAAGAGTTTTATTCCATCTTACACTACCACCATGATATGCTGCCTCAAAGCAATGAAACCAACAGATTATTGACTGAAGCCTTTAAAAGTATGAACCAAAATAAACTCTTTATCTTTATACATTGATTATCTCTGGTATTTGTTGCAGTAATGGAAAGCTGACTGATATGGTTTCTTATCTTGTCCTGGATGCTTATGAAGCAGTTCACCAACAGTCTACCTTGAAGAGAAAGGATATAAATGATATACAATCTAGATAAGTAAATAATTCTGTTTTGTAGATATATTTTATAACTTGATTGTTAGGTAATATACGATATGAGTAAAATTGCTGCTAACGATACTTTTGCCATTTTTTATATCTCAAGGAAACTTGCAAGAATTGTTTTCTTTCTAATTATTCCTGTCAGTGTTACTTTTGAATGCATGCATTATTATATTTCTTTTTACTCTTCTCACTTGGAAACATCTCTACCAAATCTTTCACATCATTGCTGTTATGGTTTGTGTCTAGGTGGCCTCCCAAGCCTCATGAAGTCATGGAGGTGGCTGAATCTAGTATTTGTGATCGGTTCATTGTCTAGTGCTGAGATTAGTGGTGTGAGTGCTGCACCTGTCCAGGGGTGGAGCCGGCATACAATATAAGGGAGGGAAGAAGGTGTGTTTTCCCCTCTTTCTTTCTGCCCTTTCACTCTTGTTGCTTGTGGTTGGCATGGGAGCCCCTCAGCCATGCCATCCTGCCTTGGAACCAGCTGAGTATAGACCGAAACCTCCAAAAACTGTAAGAAATAAACCTTTCCTTCTTTCAAGTTGGGTGTCAGGTATTTTGTCTCAACAATGAGAGAAAAGTAAGACAATTGCCAAAATATTGATCACTCATGATGTCCTTCAGTAGCTGAATAGATAAAGTGTGGTACAGTATATTTGTACAGTGGAATGTAATTTAATGAAAATATTCCATTCAGTGAAATGAGCTATCAATCCATGAAAAGACATGAGGGAGATTTGAATTCATATTACTAACTGAAAAGAGTGAGCGGGTGAGTCTATACATATGACTTGCTGGAATGGGCACAACCATGGAGACTGTAAAAAGATCCGTGGTTGCCAGGTGCTTGAGGGAAGGAGGGGTAAATAGATGACAGGGGAGATTCAGGGCAGGGAGACTATTCTGTGATACTGTGATGCTCATCATAGATTTGCAAAAATCCATAAAATGTTAATACCAGGAGTGACTCTAATGTGAATTATGAACTTTGGTTGGTGATGATTTGTGAATGTTGGAGCATTGATTTTGTTATTCCCATGGGCCATGTTACTGGAGGAGAAAGCTATGCTTGAGGAGGGGTCAGGGGCTGAATAGAACTAGCTCAATTTCCCATGAACTTAAAATTGGCCTAAACAATAAAACGCATGAATTTAATGTTTTAAAATGAAAATCCAAATATTGCAGTTAACCTTGCAGCTTTCTAATAACTGGTTTATTGTTTTCAGAAAAGATGAACTTCCAGTGGTGGATGTAAAGAAAAACATTGAGCAATTAGGTTGTGAAAATGAAATATATCCCTTTGGGAACTGACAGCTTTAGTACAGTACGTCATTGTCAGTCAGCTCTTAGTTTCAAAGTGGAGTAGCTCAGTAATGGGACTGGATGTTTTCAGACAGAGAGCAGCTCTTTGGAAATGATCTGATTGGCCTTTCCATCAGTGGGCGTTAGTATTCATACATACTGCACAGGGAGTGCTGGCATGAGCAGCCTATTGTACTATTGCTTTCACAGGAGAGAAACATAAATAGGAGACTGGATTGGTCTGAGTTATCCATAGACACAAAATCAGTAGAATAGCCAGTGGCAGAAGTTCGCCTTCCAGAGTCTAATCCCAAAGACAGATGACCAATGTCCCCGTGTAACACAGGAAAGGCATTGCTTAAATAAGCTGTTATTTTATTCAGACCTTCAGCCAACTGTATGAGGCTTAGAGAAACCTCTACTAAGGGGCAGCAATCGGCTTACTCTGTCTCCCAACTCAAGTGTTAATCTCATCCAGATACATCCTCACGGACACACCCAAGAATAATGACCCATGTAGGTATTTCTGACTACATAGCTCATGTTACCTTAGACATAAAAGAATTTATCCCTCATTTGTCCTCAGTTTTGTATGTGTATAAATAAAGAACTACAAAAAATTGGTTCTAAATTATCTTTTGGTTCTAATGTTGAAAAAAAATATTTAGATGACCCCAAATAATTGTGACTAGGGAAGGAAATAACAATTGTTTATTGATCTAGTAAGGAACCTAGAAGAATAAAAGACAAATTACTCTATATTTCTTATTCAGTTTTTTCCTAAGCTGCAAAGCAGTCACTAGTTCCAGTAAGTCTTTTGGACAGAAAACTCTGTTTGGAGGACCAAGTTACCATTCTTTATTGGAGATTGTCCAGTGAGGCCAAGCAAATATTGGAGGATGTGTAGAGGTATTTTCAGGACCATAACACTTAATAATTCTTGGTCTTTATTTCTGCTTGGTGAATGAGGACTCCCAGTGCAGCATTAGTGTATCACAGGTGGGAATGGGAGGAGGGACAGTGTGATGGTGCAGTCTATTTATCATAGAAGCTGTGATTTTATTGCTATGTCATTTATTTTTTGTATAGCCAGTCCATTGTAAATTCTACTAGCTCAGTATTGGAAATAATATAATAAATTGCTAGGCCAGGCATGGTGACACACCCTGTAATCCCAGCACTCTGGAGGCTGAGACAGGAGGATTGCTGCAAACTCGAGGCAAGCCTGAGCTATAAAGTGAGTTCAAGGCCAGTCTGAAGTGCGTGGTGAAGCCCTGTCTCAAAAAGACAGTAATAACAATAATAATAAAATTGTATTTCTAACTTTTAATTTATCATTACATGTGTGTAGTACATAATTACTTCTTGTGTCGAGTTGGCGCTTGTATATAACACATCTCGATTCCTTTTTCATTCCCTTCCCCTTCTCTCCCTCCCCTCCCCTATCTCTTGATCCCTTTCCTATTTTTTTTTCTTTTTCTGTACATGCTTGCAATGCACAATATTTACTTCCCTTGTGTGGAGTCGGTGCATTCCCAGAACACATCCCCATCCCCCTTTTTCATCCCCTATCCTTTCCCTGCCTCCCCAGTCCTTCCACTTCTTGATCTCCTTCCCCTTTGAGAAAGTTTTATTTTCCTACTTCCTATTATATCTTTTATTTTGTTCTTTATCTTTACTCTGTGTTTCTCATATAAGAGAAATCAGGCAGTGTTTAAGCTTTTGTGTCTGATTTATTTCACTTCACATTATGGTCTCAAGGGGTGTCCATTTTTCTACACATGACTCAGGAACATCTTTATGGCAGAGTAGTATTCTATTGTGTGTCACTACCACTTTTTTTATCCATTCATCTGTTGCTGACATAGGTTGCTTCTAAGATCTAGTTCTTATGAACTGTGCTCAGAATGAGAGACTTGTTCTACTTTGAGTGCTATAAGAAATGGTTGCTGAAAGTAATAATGGGAACCATATCTTCCTATTCTAGGAGAATCAGTTTCAGAAACTTTTCAGTAAAGCTCCTAGAAAAACCAGTAATCTGTCCTCATAGTTGGAAGCTTTCTAATAGTGATGATAGTTATTAATTACTGTAGTAAAGTATATATGCGTTGAAGCAAATCTCAAAACTAATAAAAAGAAACTTGTGCCTTTTAACATAATGAATGAAAGAAGTCACTATTTTTTTTAAGAAGTCACTCTAAAAAGGCCAAGAAAAACTCTGAAAGTATAACAAAAAGTTGAATTTCCTTGCCAGTCTTAAAAAATTCTATAAACTTATCGAAAACACCAACTCAGTGAAAGGTACAAAAATAGATATGTATTCAGACTCTTGAACAAAAATTAATCAGTTATTACAAGCTAATTCCTTGGTTTTGTAAATATTAAAATTATTTGAAACTTCTTTGTGGAACAGAATATTGGTGGAGCAACAATAGGCCAGAAAAGGAATATATTTTGTGTGTGTGCGTGTGTGTGTGTGTGTGTATGTGTGTGGTACCAGGGATTGAACTCACAACCTTGCGCTTGCCAGGTAGGCACTTAGGCCACTGAGCTAAATCCCCAGCAGGAATATATTTCTTACTAAGCAAATAGTGATTTTTATTCAAACTGCAAAGGGAAGGACATTTGACATTTTAAAAACATCTTTGTTTTTTAGCCTCCATACTAAGTATGTTCACATTCCTTAGTCTGTTCAATTCCCCAAATATCCTTAGATGTAGATATTGCAGCTTTCTAGAGGGTGAAATTGAGGTTGTTAAACATTGAGTTCTTTAAGATCACAAAACCACCAGATGCCAGAGTCCAAACCCCAACCTAGATCCACAGGCCTCCAGGTCCCTAAATTTTTCTTGATGCCTAGCAGTGTGGAACTCATGGGAACTTTCTCTTTAAGGTTGCAATCGGTTATTCAGCATTTTAAGCAGGGTAACTTCCCCCTAAAGCTGTTCTTGTCCTGATCCCGGGAGTCTGTGATTAAGTTAAGGACCTCGCTGTGGAGAGATTATCCTGGATTATACATCTGGACACAGCGAAATCACAAGGGCCTTAAAAGATGGAAGTCAGAACAGCTAGAGGAGATGTGATGACAGGGGCAGAGGTTGAAGCGACATGATTTGTGACTTTGAAGTCAGACACAGGAAGCAAGTGACTACTAGAAGCCAAAAAAGGCACAAAGATAGAGGCACCCTAGCATCTCTAGCAGGAACACAGGCCCCCTAACACCTTGATTTTACTCCCATGAAACCCATTTTAAACCCTAGCCACCAGAATTGTAAGATAACACATTTGTGTTATTTTAAGCTACTAAATTTGTGGCATTGTCATAGCAGCAAGGAAACTAACACAATCACCTTCACAGTAGCCGACTAAAGCGAGCTTTTGATACATCTCTGAATTTTCAGATGTGGCTTTGTTCACTGTAATGTTTGTGGACCTGGTCTTGTAGATGCCACCTGAAAATGCAGAGAAATAACCAATCGTAAGTCTCAGCTGTGAAGAGCAATTATACCATATATAGTATAGGGACTATTACATAAGAAGCAAGTGGGTTCCTTTATCTAAAACAAAATATCAGGAGAGAGACAGAAGGATTTGACATATTTGGTGTGGAAAATGTTATTGTAAGGCTATGGCAATTTTTTTTTGGCTTTTCTTCCTCAGCATCATATTTCCAAAAGATCCCCCTCTTTTAATATTTCAACTTTGGATTCTTAAGAACAGACATGCATGTGCACCTGAAAGATGCTTGGTCAGTGAATTTTATAACTAAATGGCAGAACTGCTGTCTTGTAACTTTGTGAGAAAAAATGCTTACCCCCTTCTCTTTTCAGTAAGTAAAATACAGCAAATATTTAAAAAATACATTTCCTTATGGAGAATGACAGTCTTAGTACTTTATGAGGAAAAGATTTGTAAAGATGTTTGTTATAGAATATGCAAATTTTAATATCCAATATATTTCAGCACTTTGGTATCAAGAAAACATACTGAACTAGTGCTAGACGATTTTTAAAATTAGAACCTTCTCTCTGTTCTTAACTTGCCACATTGTCTGAGGAAACTCAGTTTGTTTTCTGTGACTTGGTTTCTTTGTTTGTAAAGTGGAGATAATGTCTGCATGTTACCAAGTTTAAAAAATCTAGAGACAATGTAAGTGGCAGTTGTTAAATGGGAATGAAAAGTTACACCAATACTGGGTGGTGGTTTTGTTATTTTTAAAATGTCCTTGAACTGGGTTTTGTGTACAATCCTGTAATGCTAGGGCCCTGGGAGGCTCAAGGCTGGTGGATCACAAGTTCAAGCTCAGCCTGGACAATTTAATAGCTTAGCAAGACTCTGTCTCAAAATTTAAAAATGGTCTGGAGATGTAGATCAGTGTAAAGGCCCGGCATTCAGTCCCCAGTACCACACGTGCAAAGAAGTCCCTACAGTCCCCTCTTCAATACATAGACTTCAGGTCTTATAATGGAAGACCTAGTTAAGGTTTTTTGATTGCATGGTGGAAGAATAAAGTGACATTTAGTGAACAACCTAAGTTTTTATTGGAAAGTTACTCAATGTTTTGAAATAACTTTTCCAAATACCTTCAATCAGAATGTATATTAATTTCTTAGCATTCCCAGAGCTTAAATATTTATAACCTACTGAAGAAAAGGAGGTTCAGAGAGCACTAAAAATGTAAACTAAGACATACAGTGTGATATGAAAAATTTTAACTTTTCTTTGCACTAATTAAGACTAGTGAGAAATGTGTTTTGGTTCACAGCTTTTTTTTTTTTTTAAACATAGCCAGAAGCCACAAACCACAAACCAGTTATAGGAAACGATAAATCATAGCAATTAAACCTAAAATTTATTATGATAAGGGGAAGAAACTGCATTTTGTAAATAACTCAAGTCTATTTATGAGTATCATCAGGACAGAGATCTTGATAAGTTTGCATTACTTCTAACAGAGCAAAATATATTGTAGGCACTGAACAAATAACAAATTTGTTGATATTATGTACCAGGAAGCAGTATGACATTTTTCTTACAATTGTAAAATAGCTTTAGCAGCATATCATAAAAGAGCTCAGGGTAGAGTTGTTATTAAATGAAAGCTTTACTCTTTTTTTCCCTTTCCTTTGCCTATCCATATCCTAAGCAGTGAGCACCTCTCCACAGACTTTCTGCGTGTCTGTTTTCTAATTCACTGACTATAACTTACCATCTGAATCTGTCTATGTGTCTATTTCTGTTTTACTCTCTCATTCATTCCTTTTCTTCTTTGTTTATTTGTCTTTTTAAATGGATTTTTCTCTTTAAGTGTCTCTCTAAATTATACATACATACTTTGTCTTTCTATTGAATAAACCCTGAATCACATGTTGATAACCTTCAAAGTGGAAAAGTGGAACCTTTTTATTTTTCTCAGACAAAACTCCACAATATTAACCTTTAATGTGGGCTTTTGGATTTTTTGACAAGAAAAATGTCTTTGTACCTTTACTTTGTCACCTACTTTAGCATAGAAGAAATAATCTTCATACCTAATTTTCATAAAAATACTTAGATTTGTATTTTTATCTTGGTTCCTCCAGATAATTAAAGATCACAGTTTTCACAGTGGCTGAGGAAATTTTAATTAAGAGAAATACACTATTCTAAATTATTTGTTCAAATTATGTATATATATATATATATATATATAATGCAGTAAGTATAACACATTACCTGTAATAAAGTATATATGAATTATTAATACAGTAAAACATATAATTAGTCATGTATAATGGTAAAACTGATGAAATTTAATCTTTCTTTGAGATTCCAAAACCACTTGAATATCTGCCTTTCTCACTTAATGCTGCCATGAGGAAAAAATGAACATAATATTTTGAGCTTTTGGATTATAGAGAAATAAATGACTTTTGTGGTGAAGATATGAACATTATTATAAGCAGTTCATCAGGATTTAAAATGAAATTTAAAGGTAATGGAAGCTTATAACAAAACTGCTAAGACTGATAGAAACTCAAGTATGTAATTGATAGGAAGTAAGTAATTTGTAAGCTCTGTATTTTAGGAACTAAAAAGAGGGAATTGAGTGAGGAATAATGTTTATTATTAATAAGGTGCTGATATATCAGTGCATAGAATAAGGTCATAAAAATTAATTAGAAATTTTTGACTAGAATTATAAATACTTGAGATAAAATTATAAATATGACTAAGTTACTAACATGACTTCATAGGCACTGTTACTGAAACTTGAAGGAAAAGAATTCACTGACTTTGGCAGGTTCTGATTAAATGTCTATTGTGAGCCAAGTAATATGCATTTTGTCATTAAATCTATGCAATGTTTCCCTGAGGCAGGTGCCTTCTCTTTTGTGCTCAGGAAGGTAGAGTAACCTGGTCAAGGTCACATAGCAAACAAGGAATGCGTCCAAGGTTCAACCCCTTATCTGTTGGACTCCACAGCACATATTCTCAGCTCCAATTTCATCTGTGTCCTACTCTGCTGAATAGTTCTGTGTCATAGCAAAGATTGGAATGGCTATGTAAAGTTAATAGTGACTGGAATTTGGGAAGCAAATTAGCATGACATTTTACATTTAATGTCAGACATGTCTTGATGAGTATACCATCCATTATGCTTGAGACTTAGGACGTTAACAAGCGAAGCCACACTGGTGTGTGTAACCAATTTTATTTGAGGGGAGAGACAGACAAAGACAGAGATAGAGACAGAGACCGAGCACGTGCAAATATAATTTCAGTAAGAGGTTTCTAGTTCTTCAGGGCTTTTATCCAAGGTTTAAGGAACTTATTACTGATAGGTTAAGGTTTTCTAGTAGATTCCATTCTGCAGAAGAGTTGAAGGAACAGGTAATGCCAAATACATAACAGACCGAGACACATGTAGGGAGTAAGTGGAAAAGAGCATGGAACATAAAGAAATGAATTGAGCCATGCAGCAGAACCAGGGTAATAAACTATCAAATAACTCAGAATGTGGTGGAGATGGGCAGCTAGCTTGGGCTGCCCTTCTGAGGTTGTTAGCTGAAAAGGTCTACTTGTCCAAGAATTTCATTTCCAGGGACCACTTGCATCTGTGTGGTTCCTTGGACTAGTTCTTGCCAGAAGAATATGAACAGAAGATTGGAGTTACTTGTGAGATACAATAGTTTAGGGAGCAGATGCATCTGTTCTATAGTCTCTCTTTCCCTGTCTGTAAGCCAGATAGAAATTACTCACAGGACCTCAGATGGAGGAGAGCTCTGTGAGGAAAGGAGCCTGGGCCCTAGATGACCAAGTGGATGGTTGATCAGCTAGAAATACACGCACACTGGGCATGCCATAAGTGAGCGAACCACTGGGAGCTTTATCTGTTCTAAAACTACCTAAGATGATAATATCACATCACCTTAACTGACACCAAATTATAGACAGACTCATCAAGTGAGTGAACTATGACCATGGGGAAAATGGTTATGATGCATTCAGAAAGGATGTAATAAGTATAATTAATCCAGAGTTAAGAAAACATTTTCAGGCCGGACACGGTGGCACACGCCTGTAATACCAGCACTTGGGAGGCTGAGGCAGGAGGATTGTTGCAAGTTTGAGACCAGCCTGGGCTACAAAGTGATCCCAAGGCCAGCCTGAACTGCATAGTGAGACCCTGTCTCAAAAAAGACAAAAACAAACAAGCAAACAAAATAAGAAAACATTTTCAGTGCTACATATGTCTGAGGAGAAAAAAAAAATCATGAAAAATAGTAGCATGATATGTCAAATATTAGACCAGATATTTTAGTTATCACAAAATATGTGAACTGATCAAGAGCATCCCTTGAGAGATACAAACTCTGATTTATTAAAATGTTAATTTGTTAAAAATGTACCTCCAAAAATCTGTGTCAAACACTAATAAAAATATATAACTATTAATATGCCATAAACTAGAATTTAAAATGAACAGAATTATAAAGGACAGAAAATGAAATTCTATGCTGACCAAAGTAATACTTTTATCAAAAAGGTAACATTTCTGAATCTATATCCTGACAAAACTTCAAATATCATAAGGAGAAAACAACATATCTCAGAGTGGGAAATTTTTAAACACTCATTTTCTGAAGCTGACACATCGTGTAGATTAAAAGAAAGAAAAATGTTGATAAAGAGTATGAATAGCATATGTTCTAAGATAAAACTTAAATCGGTTGTTTTGATCACATGGTAAGTAAGCCATAAAGAATTCATTAAAACCAAGCATCAATGAAAAAGTCAATAGTCTCCCATCATACTACTTGCATTTTTTAAAAAAAGCATTCAATAACTCATGAGATAAAGGCAAAGACAATGTAAAAAGGACAGAATATTTAAAACCAAATTCTAATGAAAACATATTAATGTACTTATTATGATTTAAAGGAGGGTGTCCATACTTTTTTGCAGTGTGCAGTTTGGATTCCTTGGGAAAAATACTTTCAGACAGAATTTGGTGTGAAGAGTACTTCCACCCAGTACCCAGTATACTCAGGAGGGAGGGAAAGACAGCAGGATTGAGCAGAAGGATTAGTTGAGTTTTTTTTGTTTGTTTGTAATTTTTTTGGAACTGGGGATTGGCATGAAGGCTTTTATACTGAGCTACATCCTCAGCCATATTTTTATTTTTTATTTTGAGACAGGACTTCTAGGGCACAAGTAGCCCAGTTTTGCTGGTAGTTTTTCAGAGTGCTAAGATTACAAGCATGCACGATTATGCCAGTGGTGTAAGTGGGACTTTGATGCAAGCCCTACAACAGCAACCTCAGTGGACTCCACGGGGAAGGTTTGAGCTAAAATACCCTCCCCAGGGGGCCGTATTGACTAGGTTTTTATATTCTCCAATAGATGAGGGCCATCCTGGGAGAAGGTGTGACCGTGGGCCAGGCACTTTTAGCAGCTGAGTCAATCCCTGCAGAAGCCAGAAACTGAAGTCTTCCTGCCCACATTTTTCTCAGCAGCTGCGATAACAAATCTTCATTAGAGGTTGATTAGGTTGCATATCATAATGTCCCTTCTAAACCTTGGTGCACTTACTTGACAACAAGAAGCATCCAGAGGAAGAGCTGCACTTTCAGTCCTAATAAAATAGTTGAAAGGAGGTAGGATAAAACCAGGCAAATAATCCTGCTTATTTTGAAATACCAAAAAATTTAATGTTGATCAATATTCTGTACTATTTTTAAAAATGAGTTGTTTAGGTAAACACTGATAAAATTCAAGAATTATAAAATGGAAATACATTTGAAGAAATGAAAAAGGTAACCTTTAGACATGAAGAAAACTGGTTATCAAAAATACCATAGACACTTTGTACCAATAAAATTCTAAACCTTGCTTGACAAGTTTATAGGAAAATATGAATTACCAAAATCGGGCCAAAGAAAAGAGAAACTATAAGAATTGAGAGTAGTAGTGAAAGCAGACCTCCTCAGAAAAGCAGGCGGCCCAGATTTTTCACTTGCTAATAGTATCAACTGTTTCCTTAATAGGTGTTTCCTATAATAAATGAATCTGTCCTGAAATCTGGAAGAAGATGGAAAGCCACACACCTCATTTTGTAAGACTAACGTAATTCTATTACCAGTATATTATAAGGGTAGCCAAAAAAAAATGAGAGCTACATCTCACTTATTAATATATGTGCAGAAATTATAAATAAAATATAGCTACAGTCAATAATTAGTTTCCAGTCCTCATGTTTCTCTACTTACCAACATCTCGATACTTCCTAATGTAAAAGTACTTCATACATTTGGCCTTTGGGACTCCACAATTGCAGAATTTCCTCTCACTCACTAGCTGCTCCTCAACCTTTGTGAGTTTTGCCTCATGTCTTCATCTTCTTAAAATTGGAGTGGGCCAGGCTCAGTCTTTGTGCTTTGTATCAGCTAGCACTGTGACTATGATTCTCATTTTCCCTCTCTCTCTCATTCTGTGTGATGACCTATTATGGCTCGCCAAAGGGCAACCAGTGAAATGTGTTACATGTTCAAAATCAAGCCTCTTAGTCATCTTATAAAATTGCTTATTGCACACTTTTCTTCCATTTCAATTCACGGTAACTCTGCAGTTCTTTTAGTCCCCAAATAGCTATGTCTTCTTTGATTCCTTTTGAGTCCAACTGCCAGCAAGTCCCATAGCCCTACTCTTCAAAATATATCCAGACATCAGTTACTTCTACCACTGTGATGCAAGCCTCCATCATGCTTTTTTCCTGGAATGTGCAGTATGTTGCTGCTCTGTTGTTCTATTTCAATTCTTATCCTGCAAATTCTGTTTCATTACTGCAGTCCCAGTAATTCTGTTGAAACCGCAACTCAGATCATATCACTTCTTCTGGCCACATTACGATGGCATCTATCTTCAGGGTGAAAACCAGTTCTTCCTCCTGCTCTTGCCTTCCCTCTCTCCAGTGCCCCCGACTGTTCCTCACACTTGCCTGGCACACTGCCCCTGAGCATATTCTCACAGCTCTGCCAGGATTGCTCTTCTGGATAGGTATATGACTTGCCCCTTTGCCTTCTATGGGTCTTTGCCCACAGATGACCATTTCAGCAAATAGGACTTTAGTTTTAATTGTGATAACATATCTTTTAAACAATACTGTATTCATGTGTTTGTGTAACTAAAGATAGTCAAAAAAGCCAACAGTTTTAGTTTCTAAAAATGAAACTTTTGAAGGCATAGTCCTGGTCAAAAAAAGATTAAAACCTTTTTTGAGATTTTGGATATTTATTTAGCAATGACAAGCTTGTTGGATCTATAGATACAGTTGCAAATTTAACACTTACCAGTACCACAGGTTTATTTCAGGTTGCACAAGTAAAAATGATTTTCATTAAGAATAGTTTTGTTTTTATCTGTACACATTTCTCTGTAGAAGAATTAGTGTGGAGATAGGAGCAGAAGGGCTTTGAGATACTACCACACTATTTCTGTTTATTTTCTGCTTATGAAGACATGACTTTGCTGTTGATTTGACTGAATGTAAGTGATTTTATTGATTTGCCAACATAAAACTTACCAGATTCCTAATGAATACATGTTGCTTCAAAGGAAATTTAGGTGATGTGTTCCAAAGACCTGAAATCCAGAGACATTCTGCTGTTTTTTTGGCTCCAGTGGCCCTAATCTGACATGGATCATGTAAGCCAATAAGTAGTTAGGAGCAGGGAAAACTGGATGCCGAGCCACTGTAAAACATTAGCAGATTTAATTGGTTGAGGACCTAATGTAGCTTGTGATCTCTTCCCATCAGCTTTGGATATACGAAATTCTAATTCAGAAGATGGAGCTAAAATGCTGCAATAGCCTTGAAAAACTATAGTTCTAAGGATTGTAGAAATTGACCCAAACAATCATCCACAGTTGAAAATGTGTTTCAGTTCACCTAAATCATAGCAGACTTGCTTGTGAGTAGGAGTTAGCGTTTTGCAACTTGTATTTGGTAATTAATCACTATCTACCAAGAAGAGTCCTCAAGCAGTAGCTTGTAAATTTAGCCAGAAAAATAGCACCATTAATGATGGCTTTAACATTCAGCAAAGCCAAATTAACCAGTCAAGCTGACATTTTAGATAGCTGTTACAGAGCCTCGCACTTGATGGACCTTCAAATAAACATTAATTGCCTCGGTGACAAATGGTGACACATCTGCAGCCATCAGCGCTGCATAGAGTGGAATAACTGGGATAAAGCTGACTTCAGTTATGCTCTGGGACGGGGCTTTATGAACACCAAGAAGAATGTGGATATTTTTTAAATTAAAATAACTTCATAATTTCCTTTTTAAAACTGAGCACCTTCACTAAAAATATAAATTCTTTTGCAATTCAATTTTAAGTACCACTTAATAATGGTCAAATGTTATTTCCTTTTTTGGAGGAAGCAGAGAACAATCATCTTATTTCTTTTTTAATTATTTGAATCAGTGCTAGAGAAGTTAACATTTCTAAGCCAGATGACTATTATTTTCATTCTTGTGCTTTTAGTTCACTATATTCATTATAGTCAATGGGACACAGTGCACTGTGCACTGTGGTCTGTATTTTTTCCTTTTTTGAAATGAATTCATTTTTACTGAATATAAGTGCAATGAAGATTGAAAAATATTTATAAAGTGATCATAATAGCTAACATTTTGTATTATTTACACTATGCCAGTCATTGTGTTAAGTCCTCTATGTATTTACTCCTAGTGTGTGCTGAAAGATTACATTTTTTTCTTTCATATCTTTTTAATACTTTAAAAATTATAACTTTTATGCTGTTTTATTTAAAATGAAATGTTCACACATGCTTATTTGATCTCATGTATATAGTTAATCTCAGCTTCATCTGAAAGAACATATTTGGAGATAATAAAGCTGATGAAATTTTAAACCTTTAATATTGAGTATGAGAGAAGGCTGATGTTTTATAAAAGGGCAAGACATCTGATCACGTGAACCTGATGAATAGTCATTGGAATCTGTAGTTATGCCACAATTCTGCTTATCGTCTTTGTTGAAAACTGATTCAGAGTGAATTGTCCACACTGTGGGATGATCAGCTGCTTGTTGAATCAGTGCTTTTATTTAGCCCATCTGATGTTGATTGGATTCTGGTATGATGTATGACTGGAGTCCTGAAAGGTTGAATTACCAGTATTTTTTTCTTTAGAGAGATTTGACGAAAGTGATGGAGACTTTCGTATCAAATCACTCATATCACATTGTGATCACAATTTCTGATCCTGTTACAGACAACCTCTAATAATAGGTAATAGGGATGCAAGGCCTAGGTAGCACTGAGTAGACATCCTTCCAAGTCAACTGTGAATAGAAGCAGAGGGGAAGTAGAGGAGAAGATTAACTATGAATACAAACAGAAGTCTCTTAGGATAGTCTAATGTCTGCATTTGTTTTTCTTTGCATTGAAAAACCTACCATTTTCCTACTGTAGTCAACTGTTCTTGGGAGGGAGATGGACGAAGAATAGTGGTAAAGTAAGTTCTGAAGAATAGTGGGAAAGTGTATGGGTTCAAGTCCTGATTCTCTCATTTACCAGCTATATCACCTCAGGCCAGATGCTAAATTTCACTGGCTCTCCGTTTCTCGTGTTTAATTGGAATTAATAGTAACTATCTGTTTCAGTACTAAGAGGATAAATTTAATTCAAGTAGGTCTGACAGCAGGGCCTGGCATGGCAAGTAGTTAGAGGAGGTTAAGGATGAGTTGCTGTTTTCATTGTTAACTGAAGTACAACTCCAGTGGAGCCCTAGAAGAGACAGTTATTTATTTTTCCTGTTTGCCAAAGCTTATTTCACTTGAAAAGGAAGCTCAAGATGGATGAAAATATATTTGTTTCCATTTGAGTTTTGAGGAATATTATGCATATATTTAAGAATTAAAATAACTCCTCCATAGTTACTTTTTAAATGATATTTTAACTTGTGTGGATTATTCTTTAACTTTTTTATTTTCATTTTGTCAAATGTAGACACATTGCCTTATGTAGCATGGATAAGACATCTAGTATGTTTGCAGAAAAAAATGAATTTGAACTTTTGGGAAGAACCAAATACTTCATATTTGTGGGGTTGGCCTGTTCTGCCGTAGATTAGGAGGGTTTCAGTGAAATGATTGCTTAGTGACTGATGGTCTTAGATGAAACAATCTGTTAGCTGGGCTCTTGCCCTCCTCTGTGTGTGTGCCTAATAAGTAGGAGAGTGACTGCCGTGTGTGTACCTTGCTTGAAGCAGTGAAACCAGTGAATAAAGATGAAAGACTGAAGACAGATGCCACAGTTAGACTTGGGACCTGTATGTATTGTCTTATGTGCCTTATTTTAGGTTATAATGGTTAAAGAAAAACATATTGAAAAGAAGACATTAAAAATAAGGAAGATACTTTTGAAATTTTAGGTTAAAGTTCCAAATGATCATTAACTTACATTGAGTTTTAAGAAAATAGAATAATACTGATAATTGAAATTCCATACTGTTCTCATCATTTCCTCCAAAAAGTTATCTGGTCAAGGGATAGTGGGTTTTGTGAATGATATCATGAACAGAAATGGCGTTTTAGTGCTTATTTGCTGTTGATTCCTGTTTATGCCCATGACCAGCCTTGTGACTAGATACTGACCACTCTCACTTGAGCTGTTGTGGCCTTGCAGTCCTCAGTGGACTTCAGGAAGCCATTGTCAATACCAGAATGGATAGACAAGAAACTTCCCTGTCATTCCTTATAGAAAACTGGAAGTTCTTTTAGCCTCTACTCTCTGAAGTTAAAAGGAATGTTCTGGGTGATTTGTGTCAAGAAGAAAGCAGCTACGATGTAATCACAGGAAATTCCTCTTCAGGAAAATATGGTAAGAAGGAAATGGGCCCGAGAAAATTAGCTGGAGTAATTAGGGAAAAGGAGGTAGTGGAGTCTCCTGAAGCCCCCTACTGTTGCTACCATCGAAGAACAAGATGATTACTCTGAAAGACCAGGTCTTTGAAACCATTATCTCTCTGCTTATATCTTTTAGTTCCTGAGTTATATTTGCTCTGCCCCTCTGAATCTGAAGATCAGGTTCAGTCCTCCCTTGCTAAAATTTGGACTCAAACTTTTTCTCTAGGCTAATTAGGATTTCTAGCATTGATTTCAAGCTGTAGCATTTTGTGACTCAGAACTTGGAGTTGATGCTCTTTCCAGTGGGAAGCTTGAGAGCTATTTTCAGATAGGGGTGTTAAGCAGAAAAGAGAATAAATACGTTGGCATTCCTCTTAGGAACAAGGAAAAAATTGTGAATAGAGTGATTGTGCTATAATATTCTGAAGGCTTTACTAGTACTTCTTCAGCAAGAGGCAGCCTGATAGTGTATCAGGTGTCCTTTCACTTCAAATACGCAAATATAAAGAGTACTGAAAGGTGTGGGAGATTGACTATCCTTATGCCTCAAACATTTATGCACATGCAGTTCACTGTGGCTTTAATTAAAACATACTTTCCCAATAGGTGTGTGGGGGGTGATCCAAGATTCTGCGTGTCTAACAAATTCCTCAGTGATGCCAATATTGCTGGTCTCAGGACAGTATCTAGAGTCACAAGGAAAAGAACCGGTGATCTCTAATCCTGCTAGTTTCAAAACTCCAATATTCCATTTATAGGAGAGACACTGTAATTGTGATTCTTAAAACCTATCCTATGCCACTTTGATAGACTTTGAATTCCTGTCAAAGTTCCCTCTATGTAGAATCTCTCACTCTGCCTTGTCACTTGGTCTATTTTTTTAAATCCAGTTTTTCAGCATTTTCTGATGCTACTTTTTCTGAAGTGTCCTTTCTTCATGCCTACTTTGCCTGGTTCATGAATACCGTTTCACAGCTGCTCAGTTACTCCTTTAGACAGGACAAGAAAAGCTGTCCCACATTCTTAGAAAAGCTGTCAAAATGCAGGTCCTGCCTCACTCAAGAGTACACTTATGTTTTGAAAACAGGGATTGTACCCCTGGCTACCATACAAAAACTACTTCAGTGTCTCTATTATAACTTTTGGTCTGAAAGGAAAGATTTTTTTATTTAGTCGTCGCTTATCAAATATATTTAATAATAAAGAGTAATACTATGATCCCTAAATATCTGTAATAGGCAAATTTGTGACTGCTGAGAGAATGGACTTCTTTGCATGGTGGTGGGAAAGCCTTGCACCCCCGTATTCATGTGATAGATCACAGGTTGGAAGGTACAGAAGCACTAGAGCAGTGATGATGAACCTTTTAGAGACAGAGTGTCCAAGCTGCAACCCGAATCCACTTATTTATCACAAAGTAGCAGCCATGCAAACAAACCTGAATGCTCAGCTCCTGGGGCCATGCTGGGGCAACTTGGCTCAAGCGCTGATGGAAGGCTCAGTGTGCCCGCTTTGGCACATGTGCCATTGGTTTGCCACCACTGCACAAGGGGAATAAGCAGAACCCAGACACCTGGGAGGGTGACCCATGGCTATTCTGCCCTCTAGAATACATAGCAGCTGACACAGATAAATAAATACCTTTTGAGGGTCACCCAACTTGGTGGTTGGCAGCAATTTTTGATCTTCATTTGCCATAACTTTAGCTAAGAAAAAACAACTGCTGTTCATTTTCCATTGCATTCCTTTCTACTGCAGAAGACCAAGGTAGCTGAAACAAGCCACATCCAGGAGCACAGCTCTAAAGAGATGTAAAGTAAACCATAATGGTATTTGCTTTGAAGGTTCGTTATCGTTGTAGTTAATTTAGGTGGCAACTGTGCCAAAAGCAAAGCTGTGAAATACAGCTAGGCCTTTGAATAAAAAAAACTACATACTTGAGGATGCTGTGAAAACCAATATGTAGTACAACTTTTAGCCTAAAAAGAAGACTTTAATTTATGTTGTTAAGGTAGGGGAAAATTGGTATTTTAGCAATGCTAACTTTTGATGCCTAATTATATGTATAATAGTGTAATTTTACTGTTTTAGTTTGTCCTGTGATATTTTATTCCCCGACCATATTACTATACTGTTTAAGGAAGAAGAAAACAGTTATAAATGTACAGGGGAAAAAAACTCTACCAACTAGATATCCCCATTCTTTCAGGCCATTAAGCCCCTTAGATGACTTGGCTTACTTTTACATTTGTGAAAGGAGGTAAGTAGACCAGCTTAACCATGACCAAGGCCCTTCCCTTCCCAATAAAAAGAAAAGGTATATAATGAGCAGTCTCATGAACTGAGACTTATTACCTATTTTGTGTATGCGCTGTAACCAAAACTACAATACAGTTAACACTGAATTAAGCAAAATATTGTTTCAGAAGTTAGTGCATATCTCTGTGATGCCTCTTGGCCACTGTAAACATCACTAATTATGTAACATTCTACATACGAAAGAAGGGGCTAGGTTGAATCTGCTGGTTGCTCTTTTTCAGTGACCTCCTAAAGATGTCTGTGTACTTTCATAATTGAAATGATCAAGCTGTCCTTAAAGATAAAGGTTAAATGTGCCCTGAATAATTCAGGTATTTTATCTCTAAGATTATTTGGGTTCCTGATGAAACAAATTCACAGTGCATCTTGCCTACAAAGTGTTAATAGCAAAGCTACACTTAGTTTGTCAGGTAACATCATCTTTGAACAACTCTGAGTGCTTAAAAATGTCTTGTTTGTCATTTTACTTATAACTGAACATATAGTAGAATTTCTGTTTGTCAGTTTTGTAGGCTGATGTACCAACTTAAATATGATTGT
Source organism: Cuniculus paca (assembly GCA_004365215.1). NCBI lineage: Eukaryota > Metazoa > Chordata > Mammalia > Rodentia > Cuniculidae > Cuniculus > Cuniculus paca. The sequence goes on from RJWT010011751.1 coordinate 20,460, forward strand.
AAGTCATCCTGTGACTATCTGACTAGTATGGTGACCCAAGAAAACACAATTCACATAATATGAGTTTAGGACTCAATCATTGCTATGTGGAAAAAAAAGAAGAAATAATGCATTGTAGATACACAGCTCCCTTGGTGGTAGGCACTTAGAGTGGATATATTCTTACAAATGGAGTTTTCAATTAGAAAGATTTGTGGTGGTGGCAGCATATTATCAGCCAAGAGTAAGCTGTGATGATTGTAAATCTCAGCCTGGCCCAGGCTCTCATGAAGACAAAACACTGTGAACCAAGCAAGAGTCTATGCTGTGATTCAGTATTTCAAAGCAGAACCTTATCCCAGGCATTGGCAGAATGTTGTGGCTTGATAGAGAATATTGCCATATGTTCTCCGCACCCCCGAATGTCTAGCTTTGAACTCATGTTTCTGAAGTGTTTATGATGGATGATGCTCTTTCTCTTTGACTACAATTTTTATATTTCGATAGCTGAAACACCTTTCATACAGAAATACTTTCTTATATAGTTCTTATATACTTTCTTATATAATTCTTTCTGTTTTATGATACTATAGAAAAACAGGACATCATCTGCAGATGAATTTTTGAAGACTGTTAGTGGTTCACTCATTCACCTGAATTTCTTACATGTATGCAATGCCAGGGGCTTGGGCCACCTTGGTAAGTGAGGAAACCATGGTACTCACTTTCACAGAGCCTGCAGTTTGCCTTTTTAAGAAAATCGATGCTAAGATATAGCACCATTGACCTCATTATGTCTTTTGCTACCAACAGAGACTTTGTCTGCCTCTGTGGGCTTTTATAGATTTCCAGAGACTGGGTCACAAGTTCAGACATCCTAGGCAGCCGGTCCTTCACTGTGCCAAAGGTCAGGTCTATCTAGTCACTTTGCCAGAGCCAAGATACAGTATCTGATACCTGTGGTTTAAAGGAGGAGAGGTTTATTTTGGCTCATGGTTATAGTCCCTGGTGGGCTGGTTCTAAGACCGAAATAGTGTGTTAAAGTATGGGAGAGGAAAGATGCTTATATCATGTTAACCAAGAAGCAGAGAGAGTAAAGAGGAGCTGGGAAGGGAGATACACCGTTTCAGGCAGTTGCCCCAGTGATCTCCCTCTAAGAAGACTCCACCTCCTAACAGTAAGTCAGCTATGAACTCAATAGTAGACTAATCCACTGAAGAGTATAACACGCCCATGGTCCTTCCAAAGACATGGGCGTGAAGCTTTTGGGGATATCACAGATTTAAACTGTAGCATTTTGCTTCTGGCCTGAAAAGACTCCTATCTATCACTTTATGAAATGTATTTAGTGGATCTTTAAGAGTTACCAAAATTTTAACAATTCAAGGATTGCTTTAAAGTCCAAGTCCAAAGTCTTCTTTGAAACTCAAGGAAAATTCTTAACTGTGAGCCCCTGTAAAAATCAAAAAGAAAGTTAATCACTGCAGACATACAATCACACAGTTAAACATTCTCAATCCAACAGAGAAAAATGTAGTGAAAAGAATGGGATCAAAGGAAGACTAAAACCCAGAAGGAAGGCCAGTACCCAGGGTGAGTTGTGGCAAGATGTAAATGTTCAAGGGCTTGGGAGGCCCCACCCCTATGGCATTGCAGGTTGTAAGTCTCATAGCTTCTCTCTTTGGTTGGCTCTGCTATCTGTGACTTTGCTCTGCAGACGTTGCACATTCCTGTCATCCCTAACTTCCTAGGTCTCCGTTTTACTTTCAACATCACTTTCTCAGCTTCAGACACTACCCTCTCTGGGCCAATTGCCTGGCCTCCAAGGTCTTCTTCTGAAATCTGGGTAAAAAACTTCTTGACTCCAAAGCTCTTGCCTTCTCCATACCTGTAAAACCAGCATCATATGAATGTTGCCAACATCTGCTACTAGCTCAGTCAGTACCTGGGCCCTGGTACATGGATCATGACTGTTGAAGCCTCCAAGCGCCTGGATGGCTGAGTTCTGTGAACTAAATCCCAGGTAATCAATTCCCTACATAGTCCTTCTAAAGCAGGATGCCTTCGGGCACTCTTCTCAAAGGAAAATCTTTAACTTTTGTACCTTCAAGCCTGTGAAAGGTGGGAGTCTTGCTGATTCCTGAGATGCCCTCAAGGAATCTTTCCTAATGCAAAGTACTTAACCTCTTTCAAATACTAATCTTTTTAGCAACCACACTTAGAAACCAACTTTGAAAACTTTTTTTTTTTTTTTTTGCATCACTGGGGATCAAACTCAACCTCGGGCTGGCCAGGCAGGCACTTAGGCCACTGAGCTAAATCCCCAGCTAAGACACCAACTTTGTAGGCTCTTCCTTTCTGGAAAACTGAAAAATTTAAAAATTATTTATCTCTGCCATTTGCTCCTGATTCTCACTGTAGATTTTGCTAAAAGCAGCAAGCAGTAGCTACAGGTTGCATGTTGGGGTGCCTTGAAATTTCCTCCAACATGTTAATTAGTCTTCCCACAAAGTCTCAGAACAGGGGCAAAAGGTAGGCAGATTTTCTGCCAGGGTGTAGCACACATTCCTTCTGGCCCAGCTGCCATGGAGTTCTTCCCAACTGATACCTCCTGAGCCTGAACTTTACTGTTAACCTTTCTGTCTGCATTCTGGTTTT
>RJWT010011752.1:0-23017 GCA_004365215.1 Cuniculus paca
CAGCCATGCCACCCTGCCTTGGAGCCAGCTGAGTATGGACTGAAATCTCCAGAAACTGTAAGCTAAATAAACCTCTCCTTCCTTCACTTTGGGCGTCAGGTATTTTGTCTCAATAATGAGAGAAAAGTAACCAAGACAACAAGCTTTAATATGTTCATAACCAAAATAAATCAAGGATGATTGGGAGGTTTGGGACAATTGCCTCAATAAAAATTTTTGATTGTTGCTCATGTTCCAGACCTAAGCTAATTCCTTTAGCCAAACTCCTCTGAGTGAAGGAAGGGCTGGTTGACTGGAAAGAAAGACCTTGCCACTCTGGAGGTAAAGAAAGACCTTGCCACTATGATATATAGGATTAAGTAATAATTACCCTAGAACATTTCCCAAATGGCTTATGGCCATTTACTTAGGTAACCATTCCCTGAGAAGAACACTCAGACTTTTAAAAAAGACCAAAACTTTTCATAGTGTCTGAACTAACATTGATACCCAGGATATGGCATCCAAAGTGCTGTAAACTCCTTTTAGCTGGGGAGATATGAAGTCCATGTAACAAATGGAGTCCTGGCCTAGAAGCTGCTCACAGTGGCCCACTGATGATCATTATTCCAGGTTTCAAGTGTATTATTGGAGTGGACTTGTTTGGTAGTTTGCAGAACCTTCACATTGAATCTTTGACCTGCTGCGTAATAACTGTCGGCATGAGAAAAGCCAAGTGAAACTGAAATTATCCTTTTCTCTGGTCAAGATCATACATGAAAAACAATATCTGGGGGGAATGGTAGAGAGTCAAAGTAACCTGAAAGACCTAATGGATATCACATCCCTGCTTTACTCAGCAGCCTGGCAATAACTTGCTGGAGTCTGATGGCTGGTAGTGGACTACCACATGTTTAACCAGTGATAGATTCTGGAATGGCCACCTGACCTGCTGAAACTTGTTAGATATGATCGGAAGACACAATCTGGACTAAGGCACATCAAGAGCAACTGGAAATCATCTCAAACGAGGACGTCAGATCCTTGGCAGGGGCACCTGACTGGTATCATCCTGAAATCCGTACTATGTGTACACAGCAGGCCACTTTCAAAGCTTACACAACTGAAAACTCAGTATCACGAGTCAGTCAACATCATTCAGGATTTACTTTCCTAATATGGGACAGAAACAATTCTATCTGTTGGCTTTGACAGATCTTCCCTGTTTCTCTTCTAAGGCATTTTATCCCAAGAGCTCACCTAGATTTGTGCAGTATCAGTTTGTTTGGCAGTAAACCTTTTTTGATTCAGCTATCAAATTTTGGCCTCAGGTAGTATTTATTTTTATTTCATTGAGTGTAGCCCCCAGTATGGCTACTGAAGCAGACATTCTGTCCTTGTTGGCAGAAAGCTGATACAGACCCTAGTAGGTGATATATGAACCTCAGTCTGCAATTGTGAAACAAAGCAGAATCTTTTGGATTCATGTGGGACAGATGGAAGTATATATTTATGGACTTATTCCACGATGATGTTATTTCTCTCACCTTATGTCATCATATAGTTCTAACGTACTGGAATATTCTGAAGAATATCACATTGGTTTGCTCTATTAATGATAACATCTTAATTGAATTAGATGAGCAAAAAAGGTGTGATATATGTCCAGATGGCTGAAAATAAATCCTATGAAGATGCAGGGGTCTTCTATATGAAAATTTTAGGGGTTCAGTGGTCAGAGGCATCTTGGAATATCTCCTCTATAGATAATGAGAGCTTTTTATACCTCCTAGCAGAAGCAGCACATTGCTTGGTAGGATTCTACTGGTTCTGAAGGTAGCATATTCCACATTGGGTAAGTTTGATCCAGTTATTGAGAATAGGGAAAATTGACAGTTTTTAGTGGGGCCCCAAGCATGAAAGAGTTTTGAAGCAGATCCACACTGTACTGCAAGCAATCTGCCAGTTGAATCATTAGTGCTGGTAGATACAATGGAGCTAGCAATTGGCAGCCAGTGACAGAGACTGGTTGATGCAAAATAGCTATATAATTCTCCTTGACTGTTTAATAACTCTTTGGTACCCTGAACCTGATATCACCATAAGCGCATGACTTGGTAGACAGAGCCTCCAGCTTTATCCCAGATCCACTCCCCATACATTTATGGGGGACCTCCCTCATGGATCTGTTTTCCTACTTGATAACCAGGAAAAATCATGAGTCATGTGTAGCTGACTCATGATAGAAAAATGTAAGGGTCTTGATAAGGCTCATTCAGTGAGTCACTTATTTCTATATTCACAAATGGCTTATTGAGAATTCTTCTGGAATGACCTCTCTGGCACAAGGGTATCTTGGCATACCAGATACTTCCCATTCTCAAAGAACTTGGGCTTGGAGTGGGTGTAAGAGGAAGGAAAACCTGGGGATATAGCTCGTGGCACAGCACCTGCCTGGTAAGGTCCTGAGTTTGATTCTTGGTTAAACCTCCCCCCCCACAATGAGGAAAGGAAAGTAGAAGAGAATCAATATATAATAGATAATTCCAACACTGTGGAATAAATGGGCGTAAGTGTAAGGTTTTGAGTAAACTTGGAGGATACTCCTCTGACCCAAGACAAGGAGAAAGTGACGTGGTTGTGGGGGGAAGACACACATGGAGCAAACTAGGGGACCCTGATGTGGTTCTGAGTGGCTAGAGCCGAGGTGGGGACATTGAGGGTTTTTTTTGGCAGGACAGTACTTAGGCTCTACAGTCCTTCCTATCAGTAGCTCCTGCTGTCTGGCAGCTGTCCCTTGAGCTGCAGCAGTGGGCGAGGCCCTGGCCCATTTCATTAGGGAGGTTTGTGTCCAGATTCATCTCCTAAGCCCTATTAAGTCTCTTACTTAGTGAGGAAGCAGCAAATCAAGATGACATTTCAAAAGCGGTGGCTTGGTTTGTTCCTGGAGGAACAGCTAAATCCTCACCCATATTAAATACCCTCTCAACAGGAGTGGCTGGGCCATTTAGGAAAATTAAAAGGTAAGAGAGGAACCGAGAGTGGGGAGATTAAAAACAAGTGTAATAGTGTTTCCAGTCTTGTGGCAATTAAGAGACCTCACATATGGCCTTTTCACTTTATCCTTCTCTTGGCTTATCCTGCATCTGCATCCATTCAGGGGTTGGTCATTATGAAAGTGGTTTTGCAAAGAGGTACTCGAGTTTCCAGCTTGCTGTCGTTAGGCCAGCCAGGTACTTGGCTGATGGCCCAAAACTGTGTGTTTCACAGCACACATGCTCCAGAGCCTTTGTACTGAGAAAAATCATCATGTAGAGAAATTTCTACAAGGCAATGATTTCAAGGTCTGTCTTTACCCAAGCAAAGACAATACATGGCAAAGGGACTGGCTGACGAGCACAAGAAGGTTTTCCTCTGCTGTTGATCAAATGGTGCTAAACTAAAAGAACAGCATGGTACCATTTTAACCCATTGGATTAATAGGCTAAAGAAAGAGAACACAGCACTACTAAAGATATAGTAAAAGGGGTGTGTGCACTACTGGTGGAAGTACAGGATGATGCTAATATGTTGGATAGCATTTAGCCCACCTGTGTCAATAAACCAGGATTGGAAATCCCATTCAATCCAGCAATTCCCCTTCTGGGTATTTTCCCAGAAAAATTGAAAAACATCATGCCACAGTGATATATGTGCACCCATATTTATATCAGCACAATCTGTAATAGCTAAATCTTGGAAACGACCCAAATGCCCATCAACCAAAGGATAGATGAAGAAGATGTGGCATTTTTATACAATGGAGTATTACTCAGCTATAAAGAAGGGTAAACTTGAGGCTTTGTAGGTGAATGGAGGTAATTTGAGACCATACTCATAAGTGAAGTAAATCAGACTCACATTTGTAAATGTATTGTCTCCCTAGTGTAAAAAAAACTGAGGGTAATAAGATCCAAAATGTACAATACATATTGTGAAAATGAAAATGCTCAAAAGGAAAGAAAAACTGGGATGGGGAAAGGAGAAAAGAAGGGAAAAGATTATATGTATATAGGTATACATATATATATATATATATATATATATATATATATATATACAAGATAGATAACTATACTACTAATCTCTGTTTATCAAGAACAGTTTGTGCTTTCATTATTTGATCAATTTTTATGCCTAAGTCTTGTAACCTGAACAACCACTTCTAAGATAACAATATGCAATATATTAACTAGTGTTAATTTCCTTTTTTTTTAAAATTCTGTATTATTTCTATCCTTTTTTTCTGTTTTGCTTTTTAAAATAAAAAGAATTCAAAAATATTGCAAAACATATAATAATAGTATAATAGTATAATAATTCTGATTTTAAAAGCAATTACTGGGAAAATACTAGAAATATGGGTAAGGAATTGGGCAGAGATATGTGCTCAATTTCTGGTATTAAAAAAGAGAAGCAACTTCAAGGCACAACATTAAGAGCAAGATTAGTTATATCAAAAGTGGTATAGTCATAGAAGAAATGATGTCTTTTTCAAGGATCTTTATGAAAGATAGGAATGGCTGAAAATACTGAGTTAAAAGGGTGCAAAATAATGTTTTCTTAGTGCATTTTATTTATTTATTTTATTTTAAAGACAAAAAAGAAACAGAAAAATCAAGAAGCAAATAAATCCAAAAAACAACTAAAGCAAAACAACAGCAACAACAAAAACAACAAAAAACAACAATAGCTGTATAGATTTTCAAAACAAGATGATAGGAATTTAACAATGGTTATATTGCATGTTGTTATCTTCAAAATAGTTGCTCAGGTTACCAGATACAGGAATAAAACAAAACATTAAAACAGAACAAAACATTGGATTTCAAAAAACAAGACAGGAGGAAATCCCCCACAGTTGCCACACTGTACACTGCCATTCTCCAAATAGATGCCCAGACCATCAGCCCCAGGCCTGCAAAGTCAATCAAACAATGCAAGCATTAATTTATTTTTTTTCCTTCAGTGCCTATCATCTCAGCCTGATTTCCTCCAAATCAGCCCATTGCTTATAGTGGTGGGGATGGGGTTGCTTTTCTTGTCTCTTAGCCCATGCATCCGCTGGGTCACAGAAAGGCGTGGTTTGGCTTCTTGATTCTCCTTCTGTTCCCCATGGCAGCTGCCCTGGCTTATGGGAAAGCATGGCTTTAGTGAATTTTAATATTATATGATGATGGGGTTTATTTAGGGGGATTGGTACATGCAGTTAACATATCTTACTCAGTTTAAATCCCATTTTTCCCTCTCTTCCTCCTCTCACTAGTCCTATTCTCCCAACTCCAGTCTATCTTCTGATTTTTCGTCCTCTCCTTATTTTAATCTTTTACTTATTAACTTATGTATTTTTAGGCTTCTCATGTAAGAGAAATCATGTGATATTTAACTTTCTGAGTATGGCTAATTTCATGTAAGTTTCTATTCTACTTATTTTCTTGCAAGTAATGTGATTTCATTCTGCTTTCAAGCTGAATAGTAGTCCACCACATAAATATATCACATTTTCTTCATCCAGTCATCTGCTATGGGCATCTAGGCTGTGTTCACAGTTTAGCTATTATGAATTGCACTGCTATTAACATAGTATGTAGTACTTAATTCTGTTGGGAATATGCCCAAGAGTTATATAGCTGGATCAAATGGTATGTCTATGTTTAGTCCTTTAAGAAATCTCCATACTGATTTCCATAGTGATTGTACACAGTATTTATATCCTACCAACAATATAGGAGGGTTCCTTTTCCCCCAAATCCTTACCAGCATTCACTATTTTTTGTATTCTTTTTTTTTTTTTTTTTTTTTGGTACTGGGGATTGAACTCACGACCTCGTGCTTGTCTGGCAGGGGCTTATGCCGCTGAGCTAAATAAATCCCTGGTGATTTTTGTATTCTTGATGATAGTTATTCTGACTTGGATAAGATAGAATCTCAATATAGTTTTAATTTATATTTCTCTGATGATTAGAGATGTTGAATATTTTTAAGTATATTTTTTGGTCATTTGAATTTCTTTTGGAAAATATTTAGTTCATTTCCCATTTTTTATTTGGTTATTGTATGGGGGTTAACTTTTTAAAGTACTTTATATTAATCCTGTCAGAAGAAAAGATTTTCTTCCACTTAGTGGGTATTCTTTTCATTCTATTTTGCCTTGCAGAAATTTTGTTATCAGATGTATTTCCATTTGTTGATTCTTGATATTACAAAGTAGTTTAAACATATGAATTCTTAAAATTGTCTCTCTCTGACTCCTCACCCACCCAACCCCACATATGTACATCCACACATTAAATCAGGTTTAATAGGACTCTTCCTCCACTCCAAACTGGTCAGTCATTGAACTGAGTAGTTAAGCTAACTGAAACTTGCTATTTCATCTATAAATCAGCCAATGTCCAGTGCACTGGGAAATTTTATGACAAATGAGCTCATTTATGCTTCCTTTAGGTCAGTCATCTGCAGATCAAGAGTCCAGTATTTATTATTTTCTCAACATGACCAAATTGAATTTGAATTGAATTTGATATATAAAAAGGTTTCTATTTTTATATTCAAGAGTGTGGTTCATCCACTTGTTTGGGTGTATGTATGTGTACGCATATGTTTTATTTGTGGGTAGGTGTGTTATAAATATATAGTCATGTACAATAGAGCTCTTAAATTATGTACAGTGTATTTGTGAAAATTATAAGTTAAATATATATGTGAAAATCACTATAAAATATATGTATATTTGTTTTTATATAAATTATAATTCATAATTTTATAAACAAAAAAATTGCCACAAAGAAAACATCACAGGTAATTTTACTTCTACAAACATATAAATAAGAAATTGAATACATTTATATAAACTCTTTCAGAAGATAGAAAAAGAAGGGACTCTAGAACTTGTTTTAGCCTTTATAAATTAAACATTATAGACATTATTAGAAATGAAAATAACAGGCTGATTTCATCATAAATATAAATTTTAAAACAAATGACACAGTATTATTAAACTTAATGTGGTAATGTATAGCATAGCCCAAACTAGATGGAGATGGGTTTACTCTAACGATGCAGGGTTTGACTAGCAGATGATGTAATTCACCAAATTAAAAGGAAGGAGAATAACCATATGATCATTTCAGTAGATACAGAAAAACTATTTGATAAAATTCCATTATGATGCCAACAAAAAGAAAATTTTCATCAAACTAGGGATAGAAGGTAAGGCAATCATTTAAAAGATGTATCAGTAAGTGCTTACTAGAGAACTAGATTTAATACAAAGTATACAAATATATAAAAATTTATGAGATAGGCTTACAATGGCTGCCCACAGAGTTGGGTGTGGAAGAGTGCAAAAGAGCTGCTTGAAGGCCTGGAACTCACTGTAGTGTCCTGCACATGTCTGTGTCAGGAGGTTAAATGGTCTATGATGGAAGGTTGAAAGGTCTTTGCTGGAGGCTGGAGAGTCTGTTCTCAAGCCAGCAGATGATGTCCAAGGTGGAGCTCCTCTGAAGAAACAGAAGCGAGCCTTCCTTCTTTGTTTACCTTTTATCCCATTCAGGCAACAAGCCTATCGATTGGATCCACTCACACCCAGATTGGCACTTCTGTTGTCAGTAAATCGCATCAGCTATACCCAGGACTATGCTGATCCAAGTTAGTAGGGCATTTCTTGCTCAAGTTGACACAATCAGTTAACTATCACAATAGACATACTCTAATTGTAATACTTAGTGGCGAAATACCAAATTCTTTCACCCCATTTTCTGAAAGATTTGGAATGTGGCAGAAATATTTATACTTCCCCTTCTATTCAACATTTCCCTGAAAGTCTTAGCTAGAGCAGTAAGATAAGAAAATAAATAGAATTTATGAAGTAAACAAAAATCTTAATATTTATAAAACATAGGATTATATATGTAGAATATCCAAAATAATCTGCAAATGAAATATTAGAGTTTAGCTGGATACAAAGAAAATTGCTATGACTTGGAAGTGTCTTCCAAAGGCTCATGTATTAAGGGCTTAGACACTAGCATGTGGCACTATGGGCCTACTGGAAGGAAGTCAGCTCATAATGGGGCATGACCTTGAAGGAGATATCGGGACTCCAGTCTTTCTGGTTTATCTCCTTGCTTTCTGGTCACAATAAAGTTGACAAGTGTCCTGTTACCATGCACTCCTACCATGATGTGCTGTGCTACCACAGGCCCAAAGCAATAGGGCCATCTGACTATAAACTGACACCTCTGAAACTGAGCCTAAATGAACCTTTAGTTGATTATCTCAGGTATTTTGTTACAGTAATGGAGAGCTGAGTAATACAATGATGTACAAAAATTGATCATGTTTCTGTGTAACAACAAATAAAAACTAGAAAGATGCCACTTAAAATATATCAAGAACTATTAAATACTAAGAAGTAAATTTAATAAAATGTATATGAGTACAACCTCTATGACAAAAACTATTAAATATTATTAAAAGAAAGAAAAGTTCTAATTAAATAGAGTGATATACCATTTTCATAAATTGGAGAGTTAATGCTGTAAACAAGTCAGTTGTCTAAATGTTCCGTCCAATTAAAGTCTCAACTTTTGTCTGTGTGTGTTTTTATATGATGATCTTAAAATTTGCATGGAAACACAAAAGGACAAGAGCAGTGAAGAAAATTTTGAAGAAAGAAAAAAGTAGTGTATCTTCAAGACTTATTATAGACCTACAGCTATTAAGACCATGCACTACTCGCATAAGGATAGAGAAACATGGAAGTGGAATAGAGGTCAGAGTCTAGAAACAGACTGTGTACACATAGACATTGGTTGATGGCAAAGGTGGTATTGCAGAAGAGTGCAGAGAGAGGTCTTTCAATAAATGGTGCTGGGAAAATTGGATATCCATCTGAAAAGAAAACTTGGCTTTTACCTTACACCATACACAAAAATCAAATCCAGTTGTGCTTGTATCTATATGAAAAATGTAAAACAATGAAGGTCTGGGAAGATAAGCTGGGACAAATCTTCATGACTTTAGGGTAGAAGTTTCTGTATATCCCACAAAATCCACTAAACACAAAGGAGGAAAGCTATATAAAAATTTAGGACTTTAGTTCATCTAAGGACAACCCCCCCAAAAAAATAAAAAAATAAAAAACAAGAAGGAAAATTGAAGGGACAGAATGGAAGAAGATACTTGACAAAAAGTTCATATCCAAAATCAGTACATTCCTACAAATTAATAAGAAAAAGAAATAGAGTAGAAATCTCAGCAATGGACTTAAGCAGTCATCTCAGAAATGGGGACAACCAAATGCTTAATAAACATCTTAAATGATAATTAGTCTTACTACTAATAAAGTAAATGAAAATTTAAACCACATGAAGGTACCATTTTACCTATCAGGTGGCTGAAGCTAAAGAAATTTGGTAATATATGTTGATAAGGATATGAAACAGTCAGTGGGAACTTTAAACAATGCTGGTGAGAGTGCTGCACTGGTATAACCACAGTGGTTGTGATGGTTGATTGTGTCAACTTGAGAAGTTTAAGAGAAACTTAAGTAAATCAGCTCAGCAATTCTACACCCTGCTTCTGTTTCTTCTGAGGAGCTCTACCCTTCACCTTCACCTTGGACAGCATCTTCTGGCTTTCAGTGCAGACTCTTCAGCTTCTGGCACATATCCTTCAGCTTCTGGTGTTGACTCTTCATTGCAGACCTATTGATCTCCCAGTATGAACTCATGTGGGATGCTTCAGTGAACTCCAGAACTTGGACTGAATACTTAGGTCTCCATTTTTAATTCTTAAATTACGCATCTTTGAGTTGTCCGCCAGCTGTTGAATTGTTACTTCCTGAGACCTTGTTATTTTTAAGAGGTCTTTCCTTTCACAGTCATAGGCTGCAATACTGTCTTCAAGCTTTTTTTTTTTTAAAGCAGAATATATTCATTGAGAAAAAGAAAGCTTCTGTCTGAGAGAGAGTCAGAAGGGGTCCTGAGTGGGTTGCCAAAGACTCTTATTTTTCTAGGGACTTTTATAGAGCAAAACCATGAGGTGAGGAAGGTCCAAGATGGGGAAAAATGGGAAGTCGCAAGGCAGGTGGGCATGAGGTGGGACAGAACTATGGTCAAACAATAAGATTAATTGTTCAGGTAAAATTGACCAAATCAGGGACAAATGGAGAAGCAAGTCATGTAGGAAGCCGGCATGCTTAGAGAGCAAAGACTCTTTCTGCAGGGGGTTTGGATGGTGACTCCTGGCTTCCTCAAGGTGGTTCATACTTATTTAGAATATCAATCCCGTATGTTTATCCTTAGGGTATGGTTGCATTTGTTTTGCCTTTTGTCTTGAGGCCTGGCCCACAGCAGAGGTGTCTGTCTCTTCCAAGACTGCTAGATATGTTGTCTTCTGTATTGGTTCCTTCAAGGGCCCAGCTCTGTGTGACTGCCTATAATTTTTCTGACTAACTCAGCTACCTGGAACATTCCCCCCTCTGAAGAAGTAACCCGAACTGCCCTGAGGGAGTATGGGCAATGACCAATCTGGCTTCTTCAGGCTGAAGGGAGTCGTCGTTGTTGAACAGCAGTCAGGGATATTCTGCCGAGGTTCTAACTAATGGCCCTCAGTAGATACCAGGCATTTTCATCTTTGGTAGGCGTACAACTTTTAGTTTGAAAATGTCTCCAATCTCCTGTTTTGCTGTCAGGTCAGTTGGGGTCTTGGGTGGGAACTGCTTGTGCCCCAGTGGGAACTGGTAGCTGCCCTGGCTGTTGATCTTCTGGCTGTCTCTGTCCAATGATCTTGGTGGAACATCTCCAAATGATACAGGGGAATGAAACTCCCAACCTACTAGATCTCTGGTATGAGTTCATGTTCTCTAAAATCAAAGAATGAATTTTAGGAACAACAGAGGTCAAGAACAGAATATATTTATTGCGGAAAAGAAAGCTTCTGTCTGAGAGAGAGACAGAAGGGGTCCTGAGTGGGTTACCCACTGTCTTCAAGCTTTGAAAGTTTTTCTTTAGTTTCCTTCATGTCAACATGCCAGCTATTGAATGAATTTTTAATTTTCTGGGTATCTCTTTGAATCTGTTTCATACATTCTAAATCTCTCTTATGCTGTTCATTCATGGTTTCCCTCATTTTCCTATGCTCCTCTATTTTTTTATCTGTGTCTTCTTTAGAGATGTTTAGTATTTCTTTTATTATGGTTTTCATTTCTTCTTTTACCTGGGATAGAATTTCCGTTCTAATTTCTCTTATAGCTTCCTGAAGTTGTTTCTTCACTTCAGTTGACAGCACTTCAGACATTTCAGGTGTGCAATTCTTGATCTCCATGTTTTCCTCTTGTGGAATTGCGCTGCTTGGGTTAGATGCCAGAGATTGCCCTCTCCCTCTTTGTCTTGGCATATTCTTGATTTTTTTCCACCCCCAAGTAGTGTGTTCCCAGGCACCCCAGCACTGGCCACTTCTCTGAAGCTAGGCTGTTTGTCTTTGCTAGCCAGTGCTGGCTATGTATATCCGATGTTGGGCGCCTGTGTCTCTGCACTGAACTGGGCAACAAGGCACCCAGGATTTGCATGGGAGCAGACCTGGTCAGGCCCTGTGAATCTAAGCTGTTTAGTGATATTGCCTGAAATGCTCACGGGAGCCGATCTCCAACCAATCAGCTTCCGTGGGTCCGCCCACAACCTGGCGCTGATGCCAGAAGTGGTTAGCAGTCTTGGCCCCAGGCATAAGCTGCCCGACTCCAAGATGGGGCCCGGCCAATCACTCTCTCCCGTGGGGTGGGGGTGGGGTGGAATTTCAAGCACTCACCAGCCACCAGTGCAGATCTCCATATCCGCCACTCTCCTTCACCCCCGCGCCTCTCTGCAGAGACCTCTGGGGTCAACTGCAGCTGTGACCATGACTGCAACCGCAACAGCGAGTCTCCAGGCTCAGCAGCTCTTCTGGGATGGTGAATCCGGCTCTAGGCTGAGGCGCTGCCAGCGACCACCTTCTTCTTCGTTTAAATTCTTTTTATTCTCTTCGTGGGCTTCAATTCATATTTTAGATTCTTCCTTGGTTCAGGGGACCCACTTCCTTCCTTCTTGTCCTCTCCATGATGTTATATTCCAGCATCTGAACTGTTTTTCTCAGAGAGACTGTTTACTCTGCTGCTTACTGTTCCACCATCTTTAGCTCCTCCCCTACCTGAGGATTGTTGCCAACAGCATAAAAAGAGAACTAGAGGGGAAGATGGTGTGCTGTTGATTCTCCTGGAGAAGCTTGTCATGGGGGTTTTCCTGATATGAACTCGGCTGGTCTCATCATCAAAGGAGCTCAAGACCTCACTGTTGCTGAGGATAACTATGGTTCTTTTTGGGGAGCTCTGGTCCTTACTTTGAGCATCACTTCCTGGTTCCAGTGCAGATCCCTGAGCCTGCTGGCACAGATCCTTCATCCCAGTGGCACAGGCTTTTTAGTTTCCACCACTGACCTTTGGGCCTTCCTGGTGCAGGTACTTTTTTTTTTTTTCCTGTCTTTTTGAGATGGAGGTCTCACTATGCATTTTAGGCTGGACTTGAGCTCACTTTGTAGCTCAGGCTGGTCTTGAATTTGTAATGATCCTCCTGCCTCAGCCTCCCGAGTGCTGGGATTACATGCGTGTGCCACCATGCCCAGTTTACAGTGCAGATCCTTGATACAGACTTGCATGAGACATTGTCATGGGCTGATGTCCTCCAGTTGGATTTGTGGAAGACACTGCCAGGGGCTCTAGGTTTTTAGCTGGATTTGTGCAGGACATTGCTGTGTGACCCAGGCCCTTAGCTGAATTCTTTGTGTCTCTAGTGTGTGAACAGAGTCCCTACACTCTTTTGCATTTGACTCTTTGTGTGACTATTATAAAATAATCATATAAATTATGTGTCCTGATTAAATACATTCCCTTGTAAAATAATAGGTGAACTTTAGGAGCCATACTTTCTATATGAATCCATTTATTTATACCAATAGGGGTCAAGGGAGTACTGTGGTTGGAGAGTGAACCTGTGGTGTCTTCTGGAGTCAAGGCAATGTTCGATTTGTTTTGAACATTGGGTGAGAATCCTATACATATGTTTAATTTTTTAATTTTTTTTATTTTAAAGGGAATAAAACCAAGCAAAATAAAACAAAATAAAGCCAATCAGAACAAACCAGCATAAGTGATGCAGGACTTCAAAATAATATGAAATCAACAATGTTTACCATAATGCCTCTTGTTGTTTTCAAAATATTTGCCCATACCTTCAGACATAGTAAAAATCAAACAAATAGAACAGAACCAACAAAAACAAAACAATGAATGCAATAAATGACCTCAAAACAAGACAATAGCAAATCCAAAATGGCTACCATAATATACCTTGCTGTCTTTGAAATAGCTGCCTAAGCCATTAGAATAAAACCCAACCCAACAAAACAATGAAAATGATACAGGACCCCAAAACAAGACAATAGGGAATCAACAACAGCTACCACCCTCAGAAGGAGATCCTCCACAGATGCCAAACTGCATACCGTCTTCCTCTAAATAGACGATCAAACTACCGGCCCCAGAGCTGCAAAATCAGTGAAACACCAAACACCACAAGCATCAAATTGCACTTCACCTCAATAGCCACCATGGCAGCCTGCATTTCTCCGGAACAGCCAGGTCAGCCACAGGGTGGGTGGAGTTGGCTCTGCTTGTTTCCCAGCCCTCTCACCAGAAGGGCCTGGAGTCTGGCTGTCCCCCAGTGGCAACGGCCTGTGCATGATGCTGGTTCATGGGGAGGGCTAGATATCTGTTTTACAGTATTATAGTGTAGGTTGAAATTATGTAATATGAAATGCCCTAAAATAAAACTTTTTGAGAACCAACATGATGCCACAAGTGTAAAATTCCACACCTGACCTCATGGGACAGGTCACAGTCAAAACACAGGTGCAAGGAATATTGTAGAAAATGACCTTCAATCTATATATATAGGTGTATATGAAACATAAATGAATTTCATGTTTAGTCTTGGATTCCATTCCCAAAATGTCTCATTATAAATAAATGTTCCAAAAATTTTTTAAACATCCAAAATTCCAAATATTTCCAGTCCCAAGCATTTTGGATAGGATGCATGCAACCTGTAATCTATTGTCATACACTGATGTTATAAGTATGTTTTGAATATGAGTTATATTTAACAATAAATGTTTTAAAACTCTTTATATTTTAGGAACACTCCTGGATCTGCTGTGCCAGATAGATTGTAGGAAGTGAGAGGCTGAAGGTGGGGTCCAGGAATTTTGTATGTAGTTGATCCTACCACATCCCTTCAAATTGGGTCTTGGCATGCTTGTCTTATATGTGAGTTAACTGAGACTCTGAGAAGTTAACTTCACTTCTCTGAGTTTCCACAGCTTGTTGTGCTGAGTCAGAATTAGAATTGGGATATTAGGCCTATGCTAGTCTGTTAAATAACACAAATGCTCCTAAGCTCCTATATTCATCAATTCTCTAGTTTTTGTCAGTAGCACACTGATAGTTACCATCAATGTTATGATTTCAGGTGACTCATCTGGTGCTAATGCCAAGTGACCTGGCAGTGGAATAGTTGTCTGCAGCTTCCGGCCCTGCAGGGGCTCTGCCGGCTGTTCTCCACCAGGCCTGTGCCTGACCCCAGCTTTTGGTCTGCAACAGGGAGATAAAACGTGTCTTTTCACTAGCTCAAGGAGATGAAGGTGCTGCTTTCTCATATTGAGGCATCTTCCAGTCCCTGCAGAGCCCCTGACCTCCAGAGCCTCTTGCTGTGGAGATACAACCTGGGTCATGAGTTTATAAACAACCATACGACAGGTGGAGTCCTGCTGGTCCATGGGGCCTGCCTGGTGAGGATTATACGCATACTTGCAACAATGGCTTCACTGCCCAGCAAAGCTTTCCACATAAAACCCTACCCCTTGGCCCTTCTATTTGTTTTGCTTTGCACTGACCTGAAATGAATTCCTTCACAGGTTTCTGCAGTGAGGCAGGCAGTGGTTGGGACATGTAGGGACAATGGTTGTACCCACCTGTAGGTCAGGGGTCAGGCTTGGAGGGGCAGACTTGTCAGTGCTTCAAAAGCTCAGACCTCAGTCCTGCTGGTCTCTGCCCATGGATCAGTGACCACTGGCCTGCAGGTGCACCTGGCTATTGATGTCATCATGACCAGTATAGAGAGTGGTGCAGGGCTTTGCGTGGGTGGCTTAGCTGGGGATTACAGCACAGACACAGGTGTCCCCTCAATGCCAAGAAAGGGAGGTTGGACTGGGGCTGCAAAGTCACAAAATTGGGAGGGGGAACAGGTAGGGGCACCTGGGTCTCCCCCGAAGGGCTACATCTGCTCATAGGCTTCCCTTACACTGCATTTCATAGGACCATTTGCCAGTTTTTGGCTAGTGCTTTTGAGAAGAACTTCTGGAAACATTACCAATTACAATATTTTTATTCTAACATAAAAATCTAAATTTTTTTTTGTCTTTTTCAGACAGGGTCTCATTATGCAGTTCAGGCTGGCCTTGAGCTCACTTTGTAGCCAGGCTGGTCTCAAACTCTCAGTGATCCTCCTGCCTCAGCCTACCGAGTGCTGGGATTAAAGGTGTGTGCCACCATACCTGGCATAAAAACTAAATTCTATTAGACTAGAATGCAATGAGTTGATTCTTAATAAGTGATTCTTGAAGAAAAAATGGAAGGTGGATGTTGGAAGAGTTCTGTGTGTATTTAGGTTTTTGTTTCTGTGTATATTGGGTAAAGCTGGTGGCTAGTGGAGGTGTACCTTATTTACTCATTCACACAAGAAATAACCACTGTGCCCTGCCACATGCCAGGATCCTGGCAAAATAGAGTTCTTTTCAATCATTCAGTCATTTATTCTGCTAGGATATTAACTAACCAATCAGTTCCTGAAAGCTACAGTGTCCCATATTCTGGTCTGGATATTGGGCATACAGGGAAAAAAAATCCATAAAACCAGACATTTCTAGCCCCCAAGGCTACATGTGATAGAGACAAATATATAAAAATAATTATAAGTTGCTACGACAGATTTATCAAGGATAAAGACACCAGGGTATCTGGGCAGGGGTGCCTTGGAGCAAACCATAATTGAAGCAGGATTCATAGGATTCAGAATAATTTTCCAGGTAGAAGGGAATTGCAAACAAAGGTGTAAAACCTGGGGACTTTGGAGAGCTACAGGTTAAGGTGGCTAGGGGAACAATGCAACTGGAGGATGAGGCTAGCTGTGTGGGCCTAGCGCTGAGCTTAGGGCTAGTGAACATCTGTGCTTGATACTTTGCACTGGACCGAGGACGAGTGAGAGCAGGGATGGAATTTAAGCACAGACATGGCCTGATGAGGTTTGAATGTGGAGGACTCATTTGGGCCAGGGCCAGGAGGGTGGGCTGGAGAGGGTTAATCCCTCAGTGGGTGGTTGAGAACTGTTGGCTGATCTGAATACCAGATGATGGAAAGCAGAAGTTCTTCGAGAGTGACACATTTTGAGACCCCTGAGTAAGGAGATGTGCTGGCAAAGGATGGCCTGTCAAGGTGATGAGGGCAGATTTCCAAGGCACGGAAGAAGACTGTATCCTGAGGCAGCCCTGCTGAGGATGAGGGTACCTGAATCTGAGAATGGCAGATGAGCAGGCAATTCTGGACCCTTGAGCAAGTCCCACTGGGCCTAATCCCCAGCCTCAGGTAGAACAGCAGGTCATTGCCTGCCTTTGGGCCTCCTGGGGCTTAAACTTTTGCCACAAGGGGACAGCACACCTGGTCTGCCAGATGTTTTAATTCAGCTGATGTTAAGTGGATGCCTACTATTTGTCAGGCCCTTTTCTAGACACTGGGATTATGGGATAAGGGAGAGAAATTGATTTCTCACCTTCATAGATTGATAGTAGAGTAGAAAATGTAACTAAAGAAGTGATAGTGCCAATGCTAATACTAACATTTGACTGTTTACTCTGTAGCAGACATAGTTCTGAACACTTCATAAAAAAATTAACTCGTCTAATCCTTCTCATAATCCTTTGAGATAAGTACTATCACTATACTTTTTCCAACTGAGATAACTAAGGCAGGGAAATTTTCTCATGTTCACACAGCTTGGTGGTAAGATCTGTCCTATGCCAGAGGCGGGGTCATATCTGTTGTGCAATGCAACCAACCACAGTGGGTTCCCTAATAGCTTTAGACCAATGTGCATATTCCACAGCCTACCCCTGCCCGGGCCCTCTGTGATCCACCTGTGCCTGACTTCTCAGCCACTGCCTATTGGCTCCCTATACCTGCTGCGCTTTTCCACAGTTCCTGCCTTCGACCAGGCTTTTCTCCATGGAGGAAGGAGAAGCAAATGGATTCATTTTCTAGGCCCAGTCCAAATGTCCTGCTCCTCAGGAGCCCTTCCTACCATTTGGGCAGAGTGACATGACCTCTTTCCTGGGCGTCAGCAAAATTGGCTCATCTATTCATCAGATCTCATTCTTATAGCCATTATTTACACTTGCGTGGGGCTCTGTCTTCCACACTAATTGGCAGGGTGTTGAAAGTAAGAGTCTAACTCTATCTGTGTCATCCATAGATTTAAGCAAGGTACAAAACAACACATAATACTGAATACTGATTCTGTAATTGCAGAATTAAATCACAGTCAACATGTTTTTCCTGATTACCTACGATGTGCTCATAAGGAATGACCACCGTATCCTCTTAGATGGTTATGCATTTTAAATAAGCGATTATTTCTGGCACCTTATTCCACTAAGGACTGTGGTGGCATGCAGACACTAAGGCACAGAAAACTTCCATGACTTTCTTATGTTCACACATTTAGCTTGGTTTTGAAACATTTCTTATTTGCAGGTGACTAGCAGGTATCAGGCTTATAGTAGATACTCAAAAAGAAAAAAATAGTTGAGAGGATGAATGAATCTATTTGAAAAGATAATTTTACTATTGACAATCTCACTTTGGCAGATGAATGGGGCCACAGATGGCAGAGGGATTAGGAATCACCAGTTTATTTGAACACAAGATGACAGAAAAGCAAAGATTTCCTGGACGGAAGATTGGATGCTGGCCTTGAGAGGACCGAAGTCATTAAAGTCTGTTGTTTTTTTTTTGAAACCCAGTAAAACACATTGATAGACAGTATAGTTCATTAAGCACACCTTATTCATATCAGCTGCCTCTTTTACATGTGAACTAGGGCATGGCTCTACCTATACTAAGATCTACCCCCATACCTTCTATTCAAGCTCCAGCTTGGGCGGCATTTGTGAAACAGACTTGAATAAATATTTTCATTTGTTTTTTGATTTTGTGTATTTCTCTTAGTTGAGCCTTCTCTATTTAATGTTGTCAAATTATTCTGTGAT
Organism: Cuniculus paca; assembly: GCA_004365215.1. Taxonomy (NCBI): domain Eukaryota; kingdom Metazoa; phylum Chordata; class Mammalia; order Rodentia; family Cuniculidae; genus Cuniculus; species Cuniculus paca. Next base: position 18,433 of record RJWT010011752.1, read on the forward strand.
CTTTATATTTGAAATTGCATATTTTAGTTTTTTTCCCTGTCACTGAAGTAGAGATGGTCTCATACCTTTATTTTGGATGCTTATCTGTAACTCCACTAAAATAAACCCATCTTGGCTCTCTAGATACTTTAGGGGAGCTGCTTACTACCGCTTCACTAGATGTAGTTGGCTCAGAGTTCTGGCCCTTGTGACTATCATGGTCATGTGGGTGGGTCCTAGGGTTAACAATATGTCCATTGTGATCCCTGTAGCTCACTACTATTGTGAATTTGCCTTGATAGCTAATATTTTCATTGCTTACAGGCATATGCTTTAGACCTACTGTTTTTAACCACTGATCCATGTTTTAAGTTGAAAACATAATTTAAGAATAACTATACTGTAAAAAGCGAAATTAAAAAAAACCCCAAATTCCAGAACCTCTGGTTTCTTTGTGTTTGAAGAGAATTTGCTGTGGTGGGAAGTGGAAAGGTGCCCAGGGATTCGTAAACAGAACATGTGGTCAAGGGAAACAAGAGTAGCAACTGAACAGCCTGGGGAAGTCCATGGGTTTTATGTCGTACAAGTGAAAATAAAGCTGGTTTTTGAACGTGGCACTCTTTTTCAGATAGTTCAGGAAATTGCTGAGAAAACATGCACCCTGCCCAATGTATGTTTCTAGCCTGTGACTGAGACTTTGGTCATACTTGTTTTTGCTGAAATCGTGTTACCCGGTTCACTTTACCTGGAAGGCATCTGCTTTCTGTGTAAGTGATGGAGTGAGCTGTTGCATGTGTTACTGCACATACTATTCTACTGTCCGGTCTTTGGAGAAAAGTGACACAGATAAACTGAGATCAGTGAGATTTACTGATTTTATGTGTGCATGTATTGTGTGCATGTATAGCATGAACCCTTTGTATTTTGGAATCTGCTTGAAGCAAATTTTTAAAATTATAAAAATATTATAGGCTTATAGTTAGAACTCAAAAAACTCTATACAGCAAAAAAGAAAAAAATTCTTTCTCTCTATACTATCCTCACCTCCTTCACTCTCACCTCCCATTGCAATCTTCAGGAGTAACTGGTATTAATAATCTGCATTTTATTTTTCCAGGTATTTCCTTCTCTTTTTTTTAATGGCACATGCAAACATATGAAAATATGTTATTTTATTGTATTATTTTTATTTTAAAGAGGGAAACAAAACAACAACAACAAAAAAACAGACAAGAAAAACAAGAAACAAAAGAGACAAACAACAAAAAACCTGTTATGGATTAAGAACTGGTGGTCAACTTGGCACCAGCTGAATTAAATCGGCATGGTGCTGCATTCAGACAGTCCACCTGAGGAAGGTTGCCAGCATAAAGAAAGATGTGGAGAGGAAGAGCGGAGGCATTGTGGGTTCTTCTAAGTGCTGTTGTTTGGAGCCATTGGTTCTCCTGGAGGAGCTTGTCAGACTGGCTCCTTAGTGTGACTTTGGCCATTATCATTGGAGGAGCTCGGGACCTCGTCGCTGAGAGTGGCTGTGGTTCACTTAGGGGACTTCTGGTCCTTAAGTTGAGCATCGCTTCCTGGCTCCAGAGGGAAAGATGGTTGCTGTTCAAACTCCAGGAGAAGTTGTCACGCTGGCTTCCTGGCATGTACTTGACTGTTCTCATCATCAGAGGAGCACAGGACCTCATTGTCGCTGAGGATGGCTGTGGTACTTTTTGAGGAGCCCTGGTTCTTATTTGAGTGTCGCTTTTTGGCTCCACTATAGAACCCTCAACCTACTAGCACAGATCCTTCATCCCGCTGGCATAGACTTTCTAGCTTCCACTGCTGGCCTTTGGGCCTTCCCAGAACAGACTTTGGTGTTGTGGACAGATTTCCTGCACTTTTTTATGTCTAATACTGGGTAACTATCATAAATAATACTATAAATTCTGTGTCCTGATTGTAATCTTTCTCCCTTTGACCCCTGACTATAACAAAACCCAAAACAATAACAGTATAGGCTTTCAAAACAAGATGATAGGAACTTAACAATGGTTGTTATTTTACATAGTTATCTTCAAAAGCATTACTCAGATTCTCAGATACAGACATGCAAAATTGATCCAATCACATGAGTATTACTCTTCTGTTCCAAGAACTAATAGAATTAAGTAGTACAATCATCTTAACTATCATATATGTATATGTAAATTTATATACATATAAAAATGTATATCTTTTGTATTTTTCCCTTCTTTTCTCCTTTTCCCTATTTGAGCTATTTTTCCCCTTTGAGCAGTTTCTTACCGTTTCACAATATTTATTGAAGATTTTGTGTCTTATTTACTCTGTATGTTATCTTAACTTGAAATGTATAGGGTCATATAATTATGCAACTTTTTATTCTTGATTTTTTTTTTTTTTGTGGCACCAGGGATAGAACTCATGACCTCACACTTGCCAGGCAGGCACTTATGCCACTGAGCTAAATCCCCAGCCCTTAATTATGCAACTTTTTATATTTGATTAAGCACTATGCCTTGGGTATCTCTTTTTTATTTGTTTATATCAATATAGCACAGGTTAGCCATTCACTTACTCATTTTCACTTACCAAGTTTTCACTATTATCAGAAATTTCTTCTGAACTTCCTTTGTGTACTTTTCCTTGTGGTACTTTTGTGCATAGTTCTTTGGGGTAGGGTAGAAGTTCTGGGTTAATGGACTTGTACATTTAAAAAAAACTGATAGATGTTGCCAGATTAGCTTCTAAAATTATATCTATTTATAGTCCCCCCCCAAAATGAGAACATTCTTCTACCTGAACCATCTTTAAAATTTTTCTCATCCTTGGGGTTGGGGCAGAGGGGAATACATTGTGTCAACTTGAGCAGTTTAGAAGTTTAACTGAGAGACTCAGCAGGGAGCCAGGGTTCTTACTTTGTAAATATCCTCATCCTGTGCAAAACAGGGCAAGGACCTTTTGTGAGTGTTACACCCACCCTGAAGATGTGGGGGGTGGCCTGTGTACAATTTAAGGGTAGAGAAGAGGCTTGCATTTTGGCTCTTTTGCTCTGGCTGCTGCCTTGAAGTGCTGTCCCTGTGCCATGCCACCCTGCCTTGGACCCAGCTGATTATGGACTGAAACCACGAAGAACTGTAAGCTAAATAAGCCTTTTCTTCCCTAATTTTGGGTGTCAGGTGTCTGTCTCAGCAAGGGGAGAAAGTAACCAAAACAGAATTTGGTATCAGTGGAGTGGGGTCATTGCTGTGACTGAACCTGACCATGTGGTTCAAGAGCCTTTGGGAATGGCTTGTGGGAACAGTTTGGAAAGGTTTAGAGCTGTTACCTGAAAAAATAGCCCTGGACCAGTTTAGGCTGTTCTGCATGGGAGATTCTGGTCAGAGCTCAGGAGGCCAGGAGGCTGATAGAGAGCCTGCTGGTAAAGACCAGGCTCAAGAGGTTTCTGCTGGGAAGAAGGACTGCATTGGGTGTTAGACTCCAGTTGATGTATGTTATGGCTCAGCAGAAAGTTTGTCTGCATTTTGCTTATGTCCAGAGACTTTGCCAGAGACTGAGATTAAGGATGGTGGATTGATTAATCTGGCAAAAGAAATATCAAGGCAGTCGAATGTTGAGGCTGTGGCATGGCTATTGTTGTGGGCTTTTAGCCAGATTTATATCGCAAATCAAGAGCACAGAGCCCAGCAGGGTGATTTGAAATGTGAATTTGGCCAAAAAGGAAGCTCTAGTAAAGCTGGGGACTGCAAAGATAGAGCTGAGACCTCGATTGCTGAGCAGGAACAGAGAAATGGAAAAGATGGCCTGAAGGCAGTGCAAAAAGCAGCAAGTCTCGAACCTTTGCAGCTTCCAAACTGCAAAGGTGAAAGACTTCACTTTGAGGAGAAAGCTCAGAGCACCATGTTCCAGAGTGGCGGCAGAGGCCCCAGGAGGTTCCAGAATGGTGGCGGCATAGAGAATCTGTTCCTCATAAGCAGGTTCAGAGCGCCCAGCGATCCAGGCACTTGATCCCTACAGCCAAGAAAGAAGAAAGCCTGGCTACTGCGCCAGCTAGCAGCAGACCTCGGCATCACCCACATGGTGCTGGTTTTAGGTGCATACAGAATGAACAAGTTCTGAGGTTGAAAAGGCTTCCACCCAAATTTCAGAAGGCCTGGGAGGCCAGGCAGTGTGCCCCTGAGAAGGCAGTGTGTGAAACTGAGGGTGAAGCAAAAGGTGCACTGGAGACCCCAAAAGTTTGGAAAAGCCAGGAACATGGGTCATCTAAGGAAACCTCCAATGGGGGAGCAGAGCCAGCACAAGAGAGATGCCATGGGATCAGTGACCACTGGAAGTGCCATAGGGGTGGAACCACACAAGACCTTTGGAGCTCACAATTTGCCACAGATTGCTTCAGATGCTGGACAAGCAGCTACAGGATTTAACATTTACCCTGCTGGATTTTGGACTTATTTTGGTCCCAATGTTTTGTACCCTCCTGTTTGTAACTTTTGGAATGAAAATGTTTGTCTTCTGCCTTTGCATGTTTTAAGTGTTTAACTTTGTTTTCATTTGTACAGGGGTAAGCAGTGAAGAGTTTGCCTTACATTTCAGAGACTTGGGA
>RJWT010011753.1:0-16819 GCA_004365215.1 Cuniculus paca
TGTTTTGAAGACCTGTGTAGCTTTCTGTGTTCTGTTTTGAAATGCTGTATTGTGTTTGACTCTATTCTGTTTTCTTTTGCTTTTTTTTTGGTTCTGTTTTGTTTTGTTTTGTTCTATTCTCTCTAAAAGAATTAAAAAAAGAAAATTAACTGCTCTGAAAAAGGAGATTGAAGAAGATATCAGAAAATGGAAAGATATCCCTTGTTCATGGGTAGGAAGAACAAATATAGTTAAAATGGCCATACTTCCAAAATTGTTGTACAGATTTAATGCAATTCAGATCAAAATTCCAACAGCATATTTCACAGAATTAGAGAAAACAATCCTAAAATTCATTTGGATCCAGAAAAGACCTAAAATAGCAAAAGCAATTCTGGGCAACAAAGGCAAAGCAGGAGGCATCACAATCCCTGACCTGAAACTGTACTACAAAGTCACTGTGATACAAATAGCATGGTACTGGGAAAGAAAAAAACAGACCTCAGGATCTGTGGAACAGATGAGAAGATGCAGAAACAATTCCAGACATACTGAGTCAGCTTATCTTTGACAAAGGAGCCAAATATATCCACTAGAAGAAAGACAGCCTCTTTGATAAATGGTGCTGGAAAACTGGCTTCCCACATGTCAAAGATTAAAACTAGATTATATCTTTCACCATGCACTAAACTAAAATCAAAATGAATGAAAGATCTAAATATTAAAATAGTAACACTAAATCTTCTGAAAGAAAGAATAGGTAGAATTCTTGAAGACATTGATGTAGACAAATACTTTATGATTAAAACCCCAAATGCATAGGAACTATCACAAAGAATCAACAACTCGGGTCTCATCTTATTAAAAAGCTTTTGCACAGCAAAAGAAACCACCAACAGTGAAGAGACAACCCACAGTGTGGGAAAAATAATTGCCAGCTGTTCCTCAGACAGAAGACTACTGTCTAGAATATATGAAGAACTCAAAAAACTCAGATCCTCCCAAATATAAAGACCCAATCCAAAAATGGGCATTCTCAGATGAAGAAGTAGAAACAGCACATAAATATATGAACATCACTAGTCATTCAAGAGATGCAAATTAAATCAGTGCTGAGATTCTATCTCACCCCACAAAGAATGGCTATTATCAAAAAATCAACCACTAGTAAATGCTGGTGTGACTGTGGGGGTGGGGGGGAATCCTTCTCCACAGTTGGGAGTATAGACTGGTACAACCACTGTGTAAATTGGTGTGGAGATTGCTCAAAAAGCCTAAAACTAGAGGTATTCTATAGCTATTCTCCCTTCTTAGTATCTCCTCAAAAGAATTAAAAGCATCATACCACACCCTTATATGCACACCCATATTTATAGAAACACATTTTATAATAAGTAAATCTTGGAAAGAGCCCAAATATACATCAAGCAATGAATGGGTAAAGAAGATGTTGGGTTCTTTATACAAGGAGTACTACTCACCGTAAAGAAGGATAATCTTGAGAAACTTGTAGGTAAGTGGATGGGCTTTGAGAACATTCTTTTAAGTGAAATAAATCAGACACACAAGTGTAAACACCACATAGTATCCCAGGTGTAAGAAACTGAAAGTGTAAATTAGGACCAAAATGTATAATAGATATTTTGAAATAGAAACAAAAATGTTCAAATGGGGAGGGGGGGAGGAAGGAAGAGAAGAGAAGGGAAAGAAGAGAAGAGAAGAGAAGAGAAGAAAAGAGAAGAGAAGAGAAGAGAAGAGAAGAGAAGAGAAGAGAAGAGAAGAGAAGAGAAGAGAAGAGAAGAGAAGAGAAGAGAAGAGGGAAAAATGGAAACAAAGCTTTTGTAAATAGGCAGGGGAAGAGGGGTTGAAGGGAGGGGAGAGGAACGGAAAAAGGAATCAGGATATACCATGTATAGGTACAAATTCCCTATGATGAATGTGATCATTATGTATACCTACAATGTACCAACAAACTTTTTTTTAAAGAAAAGCATATATAAAGTTTATTTCACTTGAAAAGCCTATAATATATTCTATTGAGTTTGGCTTTTGAAAGAAAATTCATAATTATGTCTACATATTCTATACAAGAGGCCTCTTTCCCTCAAATATTTTCCTTCATCAAAAATAACCTGTCTAGGCACACTGGCACATGCTTATAATCCCAGCTGCTCAAGAGACTAAGGCAGGCAGATCACAAATTCTAAGCCAGCCTAAGCAACTAAGTGAGATCGTGTCTCAAAATAAAATGAAATGGGCCTCACATGTGGCTCAGTGGTAGCATGCTTCCCTACCATGCACTATCACTGGGTTCAATTAGAAAGTAAAGATAACCAGGTGCCTTCTTCTCTGCTCCCCTCTCACTATGCACAGTGCTTTCTCTAGACCTACTTCACCCTAGTCCTTCTCCATAGTCCCTCTCCCTCACTGAGAAAGCATTTTCCAGACCAGAAGGAGAAAGTTAGTCATTTAACTCGGGGGTAGGAATAAAATCAATATCTCCTAAAAATGACCCAGCTTGATCTATTTTAGGAAAGTGGAGAACAGCTTTTAGGTCTTAGAGCTCCTGGTAACCCCAGCATATCTGATGTAGAGTCTGGCACACATTAAACAAATGTGATGGGAACTACCTTGTAGACCTGTCTAATTTGCAGGTGCCAGCAAGCCAGAGCTAAGTCTGACACGTTCATCTACTACCCTGTCTAAACCTCTGCATTTGAAAGTGATATCACTTCATTTTTAAATAATCCTTAGTAATACTCCTCCAAGACATTTCGTTCGGCTGGCCCTTAGATTTTATATTCCCTCCACATCCACAACTCTGTTAACCCCTCCATCAATTTTTAAATCTGCCAATGGGTCTTCAACTTTTTAATCTCAACCCCTTGTTCTCCTTGAAGCAACTGAATTTCATGGTTTCTCATTTCTCGATATCGTCAGAAGGTCTACATTATAGACTTCATCATAGGACACTAAAACACATCTAACAATTCATAGATCTCCAGATGAATTTCTGCCTGCCCTCATTCATTCAACTAGCAATTATTGCACTCCACCTATGGGCTCTGACTTTAGTATAGAGTGGAGATCAGGACACAAACAGTCCGGCCCTCATGCGTGTTGCCTTTTTTCTTTTATTGTCATATGCAGTGAGTCTGATTTTTGTCTATCTAATCAGATATTTTTTCTTTCCTCTATATTTAAATACCTGTCTATGCTTCATTCCACCAACTTAAACACTTATGCTCCTTGAGTTTAAATATCACAATGCCTACTGTGCTAGTTCCCAGTTGGCTCATTCCCAGGCTATTTTGTGTTTTCTTGTCCCTGGACAACAGAAAAAAATGCCAAAAATACTTTCCCACCTCCAGTAATTATTTTCTCACAACAGACTGGAGAAAGGTGAAGCTCCCGCTAAGTGACAATCATTTAATCTCTCTGTACTTTACACCCACAACTATTCTAACTTCTTTTCCACACCCATCAAGCCTCCAGTCTTATCAGTTATCTGGGCTCCAGAAGAGCTCAGCATGAGCTCCATACTTACCATCTTCTCCACAGAGCATGTGTTTTGACAACTCTCCTCTGGACTTTCTCCTCCAGTTTCAAAAAAAAGTATTCTTTCCCCTCTCCTTCCCGTCCTCCTCTTCCTCCTCATTCTCCTCTTCCTCTCATGCCTATCAGGATCCCACTGCAACTGTTGCTTATTTCTTTACCTAGTCATACTGTTTAAGATGTACACTGGGGGCATGGATACAAACCAAGGTGATATAATTCAATATATGTACACAGAACAGATGGATGTGTCTACAAAAATCTAGGGAGAATATGCAGCCAATTACCAATGATGTTTACTTTTAATGAATTGTGTTGAGTTTGGAGTTGACAGAGATTTACAACAATAATGAATTCCTGGATTACTTGTGTAAATAACAATACTTCCCAGAGCCTTTAGAACAGTTTCACAAGATCATCATAGATTTTAGTACCAGAACCATGGTTTCATATTTAAGTAGATAAATATTTTAGCCAAAACATTTAATTTCATCCCAGTAAGATCTAGCATTTTTCTAACCTTACAATTCTTTAATCGATGTTTCAATACCTGTGGCTCAACAGAGCTATGTGGAGTGGATGTAGAGATTGGGGAGTCATTAGCCTATTTGTAGTAAATGAAGCAACAGAACTAGTTGAGATCCCTCAGGAAATATGTGTACATAAGAGAGGTGATGCAAAGTCAGAACTGGAGTGAATACTGACTTGCAAGGAGAAACACAGACACACCTGAAAGACAGGCAGGGCGGAAGGTACCTGCTGCTTTTGTCACTGTCTGCCAGTTGATCCTTCCCGTCCCCTGCTATCCTGTTTCCCCTCTTGCCTGTGTCCCTCATGTATACCTAGGACTAAAAGTTATCACATTTAGCAATTAAAAAAAACATTGGTGCTGTGCACTGGATGGTTCCCTGATGTTGAGACTCTAATCCCAGTACAATGGTATTAAGAAATGGAACCTTGGGGAAATGACCAAGTCCTAAGGGTGGAGCCTTCATGAAAGAGATTCATGACATTATAAGAGGAGATAAAAGAAACACCCTTTTCCTCCTTCCCAACCCTCATGTAAAGATTCTGTGAGAAGGGAACTGTGTGAAGTGAGCCTTCACCAAGAATTCAAACATGCTGGCACCCTGCTCTTGCTATTTGACTCCAAAAGTGTAAGAAATAAATGTCATTCATTAGGCTGCCCAGTCTGTGGGATTTTTGTCATAGCAAGGCAGACTGACTGTAATAATTGATGGCCTCGGTTCCAGCAGATTCAGTGAACTAAAGTACAAAAGCCAGAAAGTGCTGACTCACGGGGAAAGGCTTGGTTTTGTTTTTATTGGTTCTATTCTATTTGTTCTGTTTTATTTTTACTATGTCTGAAGGTATCTGCAACAATTCTGAAGACAACAAAAGGCATTATGGTAACTATTGTTGATTTCATAATGTTTTGAAGTCCTGTATCGCTTACACTGGTTTGTTTTTGATTGGTTTTATTCTGTTTCATTTTCCGTGGTTTTATCCTTTAAAATTAAAATAAAAAAATAAAAAGCCAGAAAGTGGGTGACTGGGAACCGAATATTAGGTAAGGGCATGGAGACAGTAAGTGTAAAGTCAGAAGGCTTGGCAATGACAGCAAAGAAAGAGATAGACAGGAGTAGGGGGTCAACACACAACTTTGCAACTCCAGAACTGCCTGAGTGTATTTTAGTTTAAGTGGCAAGGATTCAGCTGCCAGGGGGAGGGTAAAAGTTAGCCAGTATCCTTACTATTTTATAAAACAAATTCAAGCTATCAAAATTGACTTCTTAATCATGAAATCTGTTAACATTTCCTCAGTTTTTTCTGCCTAACTTTCTTCAGCTTTTAATGAAGTTGACCATCCCTTTCCTTCAAATTCTTCCTTGAATTTCTTGATACTTTGAATTCACCTACTGTTTTTTTCTTAGCACATGTTTGAAGTACATGAAGCTTATATTTACTTGGGGAACTGGTGCATGTATATAACACAGCTTGACTTTTTAATTCCCCTTCCCCTTCTCACCCAACCTGCTTCCCTCCTCTAAAGCCTCTTTCTCCATTTTCATTCTATTATTATTATTACTATTAATATTAGTTCATGTTTAGGCAAAATGTTTACATTCATTGTTGGTATTTGGTACATGTAAGTGACACATCTTAAATCTTTTTACTTCCCCTTCCCATGTACCTTCCTTCTGTCAAACCTTTATTTATTTATTTATTTTGCTCTTTATTTGAACTTTGCCTTACTCACATGAAAAATACTATACATTGTTTAAGTTTATGTGTCTGATTTATTTCACTTAACACACAGTGGTACCTCAGTTCATGAATTTGATTCTTTCCAAAATTCTGGTCACAAACTGAGGTGGACAAGAACAGTATCAAATTCAATATTAAGCTAACATTGACCTTATGCAGAAATGTGGTTGAGTTCTCACCCAGTTTGGGGTGTGACCAGAGTCATGCAGAGAGTTGAGTTTGTGAACTAAGGTACAACTGTATTTTCCAGGTGTGTCCATTTTCCTCCAAATGTCTCAAATATATCCTTTTTTATAGCTGAATAGTATTCAATTGTATATAGATAACACTTTTTTGATACCACATATTCTTTATTCAGTTGTCTGTTGATGGCATATAGGGTGCTTCTAGGATTTAGCTAGTATAAATTGTGCTGCTATAAACACTGGCATGCGTGCATTGCTATAGTATGATGTCTTTAGCTCTTTGGGGAAGATACAAAGAAGGGGATAGCTCTGTCAAATGGAATTTCTAATTTTAGTTCTTTGAGCCATATTCAAACTGATTTCCATAATGCTTGTACAAGTTTACACTCCCATCAACCATAAGGAGGGTATGTTTCTCAAGACATTGGTGACCAGTATTGGTGAGCCTACATCATGAACAAGTAGGCTTCATCCCACAGTTGCAAGGGTGATTCAACATATGCAAATCAATAAATATATACCACATAAACAGATCCAAGACAAGAAACACAGGATCATATCAAGAGATGCAGAAAAAGCTTATAAAATCCAGTACCCCTTCATGATAAAAATTTTGAAGAAAGTAGTTAGAGAAGGACTTACCAGAATCTGATAAACCATAAAGCTATTTATGACAAACCAACAGGCAGCATCATTTTAAATAGGGAAAAACTGAAAACTTTCTTTCTAAAATCAGGAACAAGATAAAGATTCCCATTATCACCATTCTGTTCAACATAGTACTTACAACATTAGCTAGAGCAATCATGCAAGAGAAAGGAATAAAAACAATATGTATAGAAAAAGAAGTCAAAGTATTATTTGCAGATGACATAATACCCTATATAGAAGACCCACAGAATTTCAGCAAAAAGCTCTTGGAATAAATAACCATTTTCAGCAATGTATCATACAACATACAAAATCAACATACAAAAATCAATATCATCTATGTACACTAATAATGAACTCATTGAGAAAGAAATTAGCAAAACAATACAATTCACATTAGCATCAAGAAACATTGAAATATATAGGAATTAACCTTACCAAGAAAATGAAAGATCTCTACAAAGAAAACTGCAGTACTCTGAAAAAGAAGACTGAAGAGGACATCAAAAAATGGAAAGCTGTGGTTATAGCTCAGTGGCACAGCCCCTGCCTGGCAAGGTCAATGTCCTGAGTTCAATTTCTGGTACCAAAAAAAAATGGAGAAATGTCCCCTGCTCCTGGATAGGCAGAACCAATATAGTCAAAACAGTCATACTCATAAAACCAATATGTAGATTCAATGTAATCTCAAAATACCAACAACATTCCTCACAGAACTAGAGAAAACAATTTTAAAATTCACATGGAACCTGAAGAGAGCCAGAATAGCAAAAGAAATCTGAACAACAAGAACAAAGTAGGAAACATCACAAAACCATTACAAAGCAACAGTGATTTAAAAAAAATAGTGTAGTATTGGCACAAAAACAGACATTTGGATCAGTGAAGCAGAACAGAGGATACAGAAACATCCCCAGATACAGTCAGCTATTTGACCTTCAACGAAGGGGCCAAGAACATACTCTGAAGGAAAGACAGCCTACCCCACAAATGTTGCTGGAAAAATTGGCTATTTATTTGCTAAAGATTGAAGCTGGACCATATCTCTCACTATGTAGTAAATTAAATTCACCTCCTTTTCTGCCTTCCTTCCTTGCTGAGTCCAATTTCACCACAGAACAGTATTTATTCCCTAAGATGCATATCCTTGGTCTTTGAGCTTCACCCTCTGCACTATTTAGCTAATTCTACTACAGTGAGTTAATCCACTTTTTCTTTACTGTTAAGACACAAATCCCTACCTTCATGCCCAATTTTTCACTCATGCTTAGTGACACATTTCCTGCTTCCAATGTGATGCCTCTCCTTGCTTGTTATTATCTTGCCCAAAATTTAAACCATAAGAGCTTTGTACCCAAAGAAGCTCTCTTTCAAAGTTTCCCTGTTTCCACCAATTAACATCGTTCTCCTAGAAATAGAGCATGGGATGCTAATGGACACAGATTCCACTAATTTCTTTTTATAGCTTTAATCAGTCATCAGTTCCTTTTTATTCTCACTATAATGGCCTCTTCTCTGTATTCTTCCCTGCCTCCTTTCCTCCTTCCTTCTTTTCCTCTCTCCTCCCTTTCCTTTTTTCTTCTCCCCCACCCATTTCTCTTTCTCTTTTCTTTCCTCTATTTTATGGATAAATACATATATACACATATACATACAGATGCACATTCAGCTTTATTGAGATACAATTACACATGCAACATAATCCAGCTATTTAAAATGGCACAATTCAATAGTTTTTTGTATGTTGACGAGGTTGTGCATCAATTGTCACCATCAATTTTAGGACATTATCATCACCCCCATAAAGAACCCCTGGCCTGTTAATAGTTATATTCTATTTCCCCTCAATAACACACCCAAACACGTCCCTGCTTTTTGAAATTCTCTTTCTCACCTCAACTAGTCCTGTACACTGGTGGTTTTACAAAAGACTAAAATAAAACTTCATTAGAGCAGTGATATTTATCTGCTTTGTTAAATGTATCAATATCTAAAACCATACCTAGCACATAGTATTCCACTAACAGACAATTGAAGAAATGATTATGTAACATTAACACACACTTAAATGTGTATCCTCTTGAGAAGATATCTCACCTTCCTTAAGTGCAGAATCTTAAAACAAGGGAAATGCTGATTCTTAGTCCAGTGAAATATTAGGGAAATATCACAGTCAAGCACAAACCAACAGGATCATCTACCCTCTTTATTCTTCAACCTCATCCTCTAAACTATCATCTTCTAAAGAAACCTTGAATTCATTAGTAGTCATTTTTGCTTCCTAACTTTATTCCTTCTTCATTAGGCAATCATGTTACAGGCAGCTGAGTTAGATATAAATATTATAGCCAGTCCAGTCAGACAGGGCTGGGTCCTTGAAGGAACCAGTGCAGAAGACCAGATAGCTTGCAACTGTGGGGGAGACAGACACTTCCCTGTGGGCCAGACCTCAAGAAAAAAGATAAATCAAATGCACCCACATACTTTCGAAGGATAAGCATCAGGAGTTGATATTCTAAATCAGTCTCTATCACTCTGAGGAAGCCTGGAGTCACCATCCCAACCCCTCTACAGGAAAAGTCACTGCTCTTTAAGCATGCCCGCTTGCTACGTGACTCGCTTCCCCATTTGCTCCCAATTTAACCAATTTAACCTGAGCAATGAATCTTATTGGTTAACCATAGTTATGTCCCACTTTATGCCCACCTTGCAAGTTCCATTTTGGACCCACCTCACCTCGTGGTTTTGCTCTATAAAATTCCTAGAAAAGACGGAAACTTTAGCAACCCACTCGGGATCCCTTCTGTCTCTCTCTCTCAGACAGAAGCTTTCTTTCTCTCAATAAATATATCCCGCTCTTAACCTCTGTTGTTCCTAAAATTCATTCCTCAATTTTAGAGAACATGAGCTCATACCAGACATCTAGTAGGTTGGGAGTTTCATTTCCCTATACCAATAAGGCAATAACTAATAGGGAACAAGGGATTTGCCTATTCCAGATATTTCATATAAATGATATCATACAGTAGGTGACCTTTTCTGTTCACAGAGGAGATGTTAAGCAATGTAACAATGAAATAGCCCTCCCAGACCTTTCCCCACTGCCTAAAATGTAATAAAAAATGGACTTCAATAGCCCTTCTTTGCTTGCCTTTCAAAGAACAGATATGTCACATGGTTGAATTTTTCTATTATTTTAAGTAAGAACTTCCTGATGCTAGACCCTCCTAATTCTGAATAGGATAGTTTTTAATGAACCTGAGAAACTCAGTGTCACTGAGGCCAGGGTATTCCAAGTCCTTGTCACCACATAAAGCAGGGCTTTAAATTCTCTGGGTGAACTCTCAGAATGGAGGCAAATTCATAAGGATTGAGCAGCTATGGTGACACAAAAGTGACCAAGGTTCATAACTAACAGTTCACTGAGGCCACCACAAACTAGTGTCCATCTTTGTGGGCTGCTATAATGTTTTGGGTTGTAACAGGCATCCTTCTTGTTAAAAACATTAATTCTCCTTTTGCTTATGAAACAGTGATTGGTACTTGAAATTGTTCTGTTCACTTTAGTCAAACGCATTATAGTAAATATAAGTGGTCTGAAGTGGACCACTTATATTAACTCAAATATTAAAGGAAGGACCCTCACAGCCTGGCTATGGATACAACAAAAACCATCAACAAATCATTTATATAATCTTCATTATGCCTAAACCTACATCCTTCCATTGCTATCGGTTACTACAGACAGAATTTCAATCATTGTAACATGATGTTTAATGCTGCTGTGGTCTGGTTCCCTCTTCTCACCCAGTCCTTTTCCTTGCCTTTAATCAGTACCATGCCCTTCTCCCTAAAAGCCATGGCTCTTATTCCCCAAATGTGTTAAACACCCTGCTCTGCATTTGTTAGAGCTCTTTGCCTTTCTCGCTCTGAATTCTTTCTCTTCCTTCTCCTTCTGCTTTTCCAAATTATACTCATGTTCCTGGCAAATGCCTGCATTGGGAGGTAAAGAAGCAATCCTTAAACCTCTCACTTGAACACGACAATGTAGTATGTTTCTACATCCTGACATTTTAGAAAAGCAATTTAGTGACAGATGGTGAATGCTTTCCATTTCATAGTCGTACACTTCTTTTAGTCCTAGTTTATTAGTTTTATTTTTTATTTCTCAAGTCAAAATTAAATATGAAAAATTATAGAAGCAGATGCTCCCAAGTACAGGAGAGGTAAAGCAGTTAAATATGTGGTGCTCAAACATGTGAGATATACATATTTTATAAACATTGAAAACAAGAAGCAAAATCAACAACTTGACAACCAATTCCCTGCTTAATAAGAGAATTTTTAAAACAACAAAGATATATGGGAAAAGAATGACAGAAAAATACTTACTTGTTCAAAGTAGTTTAGCTGTGAGCTTTTTCTAATTTAAAATGTTAGAAGTTACTTTACCATAAAGGTGAATATTCTTTAATATTTAGTATTTCAAGTATTTAAAGTGAAAATTTAAAGTATTTTTCATGAACCACACTGCAGCATAATAAATGAAATTCTTAATAAAAGACCAAACACCTCACTAACCAGATGCCTTCTCAACAAATAAAACTCTTCAAATTGATCCAATTTTCTTTACAAAGAAAAATAGTTTACAAAATATAAAATAACCAAAAGAGTTAGACAAAATATTCATTGTCACTAGTAATCAAAGATTTAAAAATTAAAATGAGATTTAAAAATTAAAATAAGATGTCATTTGTGTTAGTCATTTTCCCATCACTGGGGCAAAATACAATGCCCACAACGTAAAGGAAGAAAGATTTTTTGGGGGTCAGTTTCAGTGAACTCAGTCCATTATCACTGACTCCAAGGCAGAAACAGCATCGAGGAGAAAACCTGCTCACTGCATGGTGTCTGGAAGGCAGAGAAAGAAAGGAAGAACCAGAAACAAGAATATACCTTTCCAAGTCATGCCCACTGTTAAGGTTTATATCTGTGTCTCCTGAAGCCTCATAGGCAGGGTTTTGAGGAGCTGATTGGGTCATGGGTATGTGATGTTCAGGAATGGATTAGTCCAATACGTAACACATTATATATGTACAAAAAGGATGAATCCAAATGAATCACAGACCTATCTGTGAAAGCTAAAACTAACTTTTCTAGAGGAAAATATAGAAAATCTTAGTGACCATAAATTAAACAATGAGTTTTTAAATAATACAAAAAAATTAAATAAAAAGCTATAAATTGGATCACATAAAAATTGAAAATGTTTTATTTTTCAAAAATAACTGTTGGGAAAATAAAAAGGTAAGCCACTGACTTAGAGAAACTATCCAGAATAAAAATAACTCTTATAACTCAACTACAAGACAAACAATCCAATTCGTCCTCAAATTGATCTTGCGGATCTTTTGCTCATACAACGCTCATAAAATATATAAGCCAAATAATCACCTGAAAAGATGCTCAATATCATTACTCATTAGGGAAATCATGAGATACTACTACACAATCTCTAGAATGGCTAAAATTAAATATTGACCATTATTGAGGATACTGGGAAGCCTAAGTTTTTGTGCAGTTTGGCAATTTCTTATAAAGTTCAATACACACTTAGTGTATCACCTAGCCCTCCTATTTTTATTTATATAAAAAAACTGCACAAAGACATACAAAAAATTCATAAATGATTTATTCATAATAGCTCAAAACTGGAAACAACCCAAATACTCATCATCTCCTAAGTGGGTAAACAAATTGTGGTGTATTTGTACAATGGAATAATATTCAGCAACAGCAAGGAACAGACTAATGACACAAGCAATGAATCACAAAAGGATGAAGCTCAGTGAAAGAAGTCAGTAGATTTCATTTAAATGATATTCTAGAAAAGGCAAACTGTAGTGACAGAAGCCTGTAGTCATTGTCATAGGCCAAAGAGGAGAGGATTAATGGAGACGTGGAAATTTTTTCACATGATGAAATTATTATATAGCTTGATTGTGATGGTTGCTCTAACATTACATGTAT
This sequence comes from Cuniculus paca, assembly GCA_004365215.1. Lineage (NCBI taxonomy): Eukaryota > Metazoa > Chordata > Mammalia > Rodentia > Cuniculidae > Cuniculus > Cuniculus paca. The sequence continues at coordinate 12,669 of RJWT010011753.1, forward strand.
TTTTTAAAACTCTCTGAATTGTTCACTTGAAATAGGTGAGTTTTATTGTATGTAGTGTATACCTTGATAAAGTAGATTAAAAACTCTTTTGATAATGGTAGTTTCTTTTTCACTTTTAAAATAGGGACTGAAATGAATATTTAGATATGAATATTTTGATGTGATGGGTAATTGGATTCATAAAGATAGGAGACAAAGGAGTAGATCTGAATACAATTTTCCCTGAGTGAAGATGTATCAACAAGTTTTCCTTCCCCAGATATTCAAGCTCAAATTGATCTCATTTAATGCTAATATTAAAAAGTGACTGCATGGAAAGCAGTTTGTAGATGAGCTTTAAACCTCATTCAGTAGGTTGTTGTCAAGTGAATTAAGATGAATTGCTGAGTGATTTTATACTGTATGAATAAGTATAGGTAATGCATTTCAGGAAAAGCAATTCAGGCCTATAGTAATAATAGTATTTGGGTTCAAGTTATTTTCTTGAGATACTTTAAATTGTTTCTTGAAATTATTAATAACTATTGCAGTTATGATATGGTACTATGGTTAAAATTTTAGAGATAAATACTGAAGTACTTACAGATAAAGTGACATGATATCTGGGGTGTGCTTTAAAAGAATCCAGCAGGGTAGGAGTAGGAATGACTGGAAATTATTATTCATATATATATATACACACATATATATGTTACTAGAAATTGGACTGGATATGTACTGGCAATTGCTGAAGCTGAATGATGGGCACAGAGGGGTTACTTTTTCAATCTCTTTATTTTGAGTATGTTTGAACATTTCCATATTTAAGATTTTTTGTTGTTGTTTGTTTGTTTTTCCAAGTTTCTTAGGAAAAAACTGTCTTGGGTGAGCTTGGCCTAGAGTTATCCTAGACTTTGCTACATGGTCCAGAAAGAAGTGAAGGGAAGTTGAAAACATGTTTCTAAAAGTGTTATTTTCCACTCAAGGGGATGGGGAAGACAGTCGAAATATCAGGAGTGCTCATCTACTCTGCCAAGGGCCCGTCTGGAGGATTTGATCTGACTGCGTGGTGATTTTAGCATGTGTCACCTAGCAGAGATGACATCCAAAGTCTGGTCTTGAACTAGTTTGATTCAGTACTATTTGAATCAGATAGAAACTGAAGTTTTAAGAGACAGTATTCAGTCCCTAAAAGAGAGGGAAAGGAAAAGCATTCCTGCCAATGAGAAATCATTTGGGGAAAATTTGTAAACGCCCCATCATCCCAACAGGCTGCTTTGAAATAGAAGCCCAAGGGAATGTGAGACTCAGACAGAATATGGAACACAAAATTATTTTATCTTATACATTAATTGCCAAGCCTCAAGAAAATTCTTATCAGAAACAACAACAACTAAAAAAAAAGCAGGGAAGGTTAACTAATTATTTTATTAAAAATTCAACAAAAAAATCTATGAAAGCAGGAGATCAAAAATGATGATATAGAAGAAACAAAATCCATAAATTCAGAGGAATATAAGTATGGAGTTTTAGCATACTAGAACTAGAAGGTAACATTTGAAGTTTAAAAGGTGTAGCTTTAATTCCAATGAAAGGAATTACTTTATAAGGATATTTTAGCTGAAAACAGGAACTGCTAATGCAGGATCTCACTAGCAAATAATGAAACATACTCAAAGAAAGGATATTTGTGGAAAGCGGGCTAAATATTTTGGACCTGACACTGGAAGTAATCTAAGTTTTTAAAATATACTCATTGGTGCCATTTCAGAGGCTGAGTGGAACAAATCATCTGATGCTATTAAAACCCATGAGTCACTGTTAGAATGGCTGTCAGTCCTTTAGAATGGCTGTCAGTCCTTACATATGCAAGGAGTTTCTATTTTTGGAGTTAACACACTAGAATATATTTTAACTAGAAGAATAACAGAGCATTGTCATATTTTAGCTAAACATCCTTGAAAGCCTGCTCTTGCAGCTATCTACTGCTGTGAAAATATTCACCCCAAAACCTAGTGATTTAAAACAGTATTCATTTTGTTGTATTCATGAGTCTAGAGGTCACACATTGAAGAAGGGCTTAAAGATATAATTTAGGCAGAATCAGTTTAATTCCTTTGTGCTATTTCACTGGTAGCTGCACCGGGCAGGATGTTCCAAGATGGTTTCTTGTGCACAAAGTCTGGGTAGAGACTGCAGAGACTGGGATCAGCTGAGTGCCTCTCCTTCATTATGTCATCTCCTGTTTTCTCCAGCTGGACATTTAGACATTTTACCTGATGACTGACTTCTGAGCAGAGTATTAAGAACAGAGGACACTGTCAGATCTCTTAAAGGCTAGGCTCAGAAGTGGAATCATGTCACTTCTGTGTACTTGGTTAATCAAAGCTATCCAGACCAGCTCAGCTTCAAGGAGAAAAGAAGTGATTCTCTGAAAGAGAGGAATGTCAAAGAACTTGAGATGACCTTCTGTCTATCTCAGATGACCTCATTAAAAGATATCTTTTTCTGCCTTTGAGGAAAGTCAGAAATTAACTTACCTGGATTCAATAAAGATATAAACAGTCTTACATATCTCAGTCTTCCTATTTGTATTAGTTACCTTCCCATTGCTGGGACAAAATACCTACATCTGCAACATAAAAGAGGAGCACTTTAGAAGACATTTTGTTTTTTTATTTTATTTCATTTCATTTAATTTTAAAGACAAAAATATAAAAATAAAACAGAGTGTCAAAACAGGCAGGTAGGAGAGTAACAATAATTAATACATTGCATATTGTTACTTTCATAGTAGTCCAAGTACAAGATATAGGCAGGAAATATTGTCCAAAGAATATTAGCTCAAATCTTTCTTTTCAAAGAACTAAGAGAAACTAACTGTATAACTATCTTAACTATCTCATGTATATATTTTTTCCTTTTCCTTTCCTTCCTTTCCCTTATCTCCCATTACAGTTTTTCTTTTCTTTTGAACAGTTTCTTCTCAATTTACATTATCTATTGAACATTATGGATCTTATTTACTCATTCAGTTTATCACACTAGTGAGACAATATGATGTTTACACATGTGGGTCTGATTTATTTCACTTATGACTATGGTATTGAGTTGCATCCATTTACCTAAAGTCTCAAGTTTATCCTTCTTTATGGGAGAGTAGTACTCCATTATGTATATATAATCATTCTACCCATTCCTTGATTGATGGGCATTTGGGTTGTTTCCAAGATTTAGCTCTTACAGATTGCACTGTTATAAACATGGGTTCACATACATCACTGTGGTAGGAAGTTTTTAATTCTTCTGGAAAGATATCCAAAAAGGGCATAGCTGGGTTGAATAGGACCTCAAATCCTAGTTTTTTAAGGAATCGCCACACAGATTTCCACAGTGGTTGCACCAGTCTACACTTTCACCAACAGTGAAGAAGAGTTCCTTATCCCCACAGCCCCACTTGAATTTGTAATTGGTTGATTTCATGATGATAGCCATTCTTTCTAGACTGAGATGGAATCTCAGTGTTGTTTTAATTTGCATCTCTTGAGTGATCAAGGCCATTGAACATTTTTTCATGCATTTATTTGCCATTTGTATTTCTTCATCTGAGAAGTGTTCACTCATCTCAGATGCCCATTTTTGAATTGGGTCTTTGAATTTTAGGGACCTGATTTTTCCAATTCTTTATATGTTCTAGACATAAGTCCTTTGTCTGAGGGACAACAGCTATAGCTTTTTTTTATTTTGTTTTTTTTTTATTTTAAAGAGAATAGAACAAAACAAAACAAAACACAACAAAACAAAACAAAGCAAAACAAAACAGAATAGAGTCAAACACAATATAGCATTTCAGAACACAACACTGCAAGCAATACAGGTTTTCAAAACATAACAACAGGAGATTAACAATGGCTACCCTACTGTCTCTTGCCTTCTTCGAAATGGTTGTTCATACATTTACAGACAATAAACTCAAACAAAACAAAGTAATATAAAACCAGATAAAACAAAAGAGGGAAAGCATTACAGGCCTTCAAGTCAGACAACAAGAAACCAACAATGGCTACCTTAATGTCCCCTGTTTTCTTCAAAAGAGCTGTTCCTATCTTCTCCATATTGCAATCAAATAGTAGAAAAGAGACTTAAACCAATCAAAGCAAAGAATAAAAGCA
>RJWT010011754.1:0-10223 GCA_004365215.1 Cuniculus paca
AGGCCTGGTGGCACATGCCTGTACTCACATCACTCTTGGAAGTTGAGGCAGAAGGGTCACAAGTTAGAGCCCGACATGCACAAATTATGACTTGATAAGACCCTATCTCAAAATAAAATAAAATAAAATAGGCTTAGGTTATAGAAGTCCCTGGGTTTAATGCCCAGTAAAAACAACCACAATAAAACATATAAAACAAAGACAGAATATTTGAATTTTTCCATGAAAATGAAGGATAAGTCAGACATTTTAGAGCTAAATGTGTGCACTTATGCATGTATTTGGGTTTGCATATACAGATACATATTTTTAGTTTTACCCACAGATTTTCCTATTAAAATAATGGCTTCAGAAATATTATGAAACAATGATGACAGAAAACCAAGAATCAATTTACTCAGAATAAATTAATTAGCATAAAATATTGTGGTACTGGGTAAGAAAATACTTCGGTGTTTTAAAACATTGATAAAATTGAGTAAGATGAAATAAATTACTGAACTCTGTTTTTCAAGGTAAAAATTCATTCAGGTTTATTAATTGTTTATTTCCCTCACAATTGCCTTTCAGGAAAATTATTCCTGTATATATAAATTAATATAAAATTTACTGAACAAAACACTGGAAAGTATTCTGAAGAATTCCTCTGTACAATCTGAACTATGCTATTAAATCTATTAGACTAACACTTGGTAACTGCAAAAGAGGGTAAAATGTAGTCATAATTTTCTGCTAATAATGGGAGGGAAATAGGAAATATAACCTAGAATTTAGTATTCAGGTATTTGGCTTTGACAGTTGAATCAAGTTGTGAGGTTCACTTTCATTGTGTGGAATTCTGGCTCTAAATTTCATTGCTATATGAAGATAAGCAATCTTCCTTACTGCATTACACAATTCACTACCATGCCTAAGTATTTTTGAACTGTGCTGCATCCTGAATGCTACAGTGAGTGAGTGCTGAAAATACACTGAGATGCTTGAAATGTGAATGAATGAACAAATATTTGCGGATTATTTTGATCTTTACTGCAAAATAATATTGAAAATATTATTAAAGATATGTCTCACAGGAAGCTGCTGAAATGAGATTGATCACATGTGTGGGGCTAAAGCAAGGACAGACCTGCAAACACAGAGAGCCCAAAGCATACCATATAAACAAGCTGTTCCAGCTCAGAGAAGGCAAGGTGCCCAGGACAGCAAGGCGAATACGTTGCTAGGCAGAAGAACTGAACTTGACATCATCCTTCTGAGTGTATAAATAAATGTGCTACAGAGGTTGAGCAGTTCCTTTCCTCCCATCAGGAGAGAGGGCTCCACCTGATCCCAACATTCTATATCTTGTCTTTATGTTTTCACCTTCTTACCGCCCTTCACAGTCCTCACCTCAAGAAGTAGAAGAGCTGTGCAGGTTGCAGCAATGTCTTTCATAGACAGAGCAGTATCATCGAAAAGTACAAAGTCTATAATGTGGAAGTTCTCATTGTCATCAGTCTTAAGAATCGTGAACGTGTCATTTTAACATCACCTTATGTTCATAAAGTACATTTTATTTTCATAATTACAGTATATTTTTCCAATCTCAGCTCAGTACTGCAAGGGCAGGGAGTATGATATCCATGGTTTAACTGAAGCAAAGAAGGAGGTAAATTTAAATTTTCATTACTGTACTTGACAAAATATAATGGTTTGATTGGAAGTGGGGTCTAGAAAACCTCAAGTAGACCAAAATTATGTGTTATAATATATTATTCATAAAAGGATGTGCAAGTGATAAAATATTCTTAAGTTAATAAACAAACTCTTAAAGAGTTCAAGAATCAAAATTTTAATTCATTTCAAGAATAGAAATACTTTCAGCAAATCATTATAACAGAAAAAAATAATGAAACAGAATTTTTTGGTTTACCTTAAGTGTAAAAGTGTTATAATTTTTAAGAATTGTTAGTCAACTTGAGTATGTCATTTGAATTAAGACAATTTATGAGTTTATTTTTGAAATTCAATGATAAGAGCAATTCATCAAATTGTATTTCAGTCATTTTCTATTTCTATAATTATAACTTGAGAAATGATGTATTGCTAATTTAAATATGCCAAATTTGTCTTAAGTTTTAACTCTTATTATATCATTCTTATTAGTTTATGTTCCTTTACTTTTTTATACCTCAAATCCATAGTTTGAAGCTACAAACAAAAAATATCATGTATGTGACTAACAATAATGATAATGCTAATAAAACCATACCTATCATGAAAACAATACTTGCATTGTTGCTTTTAAATATATTTATCTAGGAAACATTACATACTTGTTTCTTTATGACTTTTAAACTGTTCATAAATCTTTGAAATAACTATCTTTCTTTAAAAGTGGGAAATTAGGTCTTCCATTTTCTTTACTCTTTCATCTGAAGATTAATGTATTTCAATTACAGTAATGATGCTCTTTCGTGTGGTAAGTGAAAATGTATTTTTGAAATCTAGAGTGGTAGACTTGAAGTAATATGTTCAGGAAGCACATCAAGATACATCTCCATGGATATGAATAACATGTAAATCCAATCTTCTGACCTTAGTTGGACAAAGAACCCACACACCTTTCAATAATAGAAGTTGGAAAAGTCTCAGACTAAAGACTCACAATATCATTGTCTGCTCCCACATGTTGTAGTGGGTATAATAAATTGTTTAACTTGAAAATGGTTAAAAATAAAAGTCTATGTCTATAGATAATTAGATGAAAAACCCATGGGTTTGAAGAATCTACAACCTAGCCAAAGGAAAGAAATGATGTTTGATAAAGTGTGAAGTATGTGGTTGAAGCAATAGATATTCATCATAGTTAAATAATTATGGGTTAATTGAATATCTTTTTTTCCATTTGCTTCTAGCTTTATGGTTTCTTAACCTTACAAAATTATTTTGAGCTAGGTACAATGCCACTTGCCTGTAATCGCAGCACACTGCATTGCTGAGGCACAAATGCCACAAGTTTTATCCCATCCTAGACAAATTAGTTACTTAGAACCTGTTTCAAAATTTAAAAATTAAATAAAAAAGACTGAGAGTGTAATAGTGCAAAGATCATGAGTATAATCCTCAGGAACAATATAGATGCATGTTAAATATTTGTGCTACTGCTATTCTTTTAAAGAGTTCTGGTTAAGTAAAAATCTGAAGTTTTTCCTTTAATATACCTTGATTATAGGAAAATACTTTTTCACTAAACTCACAGTCATTTGTTATAAGACATGATCAAATTCTTAACAATCATCACCATTACATAATAATATAGAATATTTATCTGATTTTTTTCTGAAAACTAAGAAGAAGAAAATCACTTAACAAAGCCCCATAAAGTTACATTTTTTTAAAAAAGTGGAATCTGTGAAACACAAATGCAAAATTTTATTAAGTGCTAAGGATGCACAGCATGAATTAATGAAAAGAAATATTGTATACTATGAAAAAATATCTTTTTTTGGTCTAGTTTGAAATTTCTCTGAGAAACTACCAAATAACTGTAAAATTTGAATATCAGATAAAATAAAAATTTTGTCCACATATCTTCCAAATGTTGTATGAAACTTTATCAGGTTAAATTTAAAGTCTGTGGTTTATCTGAAATTAAAATTCAGTTTTATATCTATTTTTATTTGGTAAGTCTATTAACCCCAGGGTTTTAAGTATTTTTCTTTCTTCTTATCTCACATGGACTCAAAATCATTATGAAATAAACTGAAAAACAAATAAAAATCAAATGAACACAAGCAAAAGACAGAATATTTTTAGAATTTGTAATGTTTTGTATTTAAAAATGAACATGGGTCTTGTATAATGTAACCCCCATAGTAGGATCATGAGCAGAAGCACAAAACCAGTCATTTAAATATTTCTGTAGCTAAACATGAGAATAAATATTGAATGACTTAAATAAATGTTTAAATAGACTGAAGTCCATTGAGGTTTGTGGCTGATGAGTTTTAAGTACTAAATCTGTGAAACAACATGCTGTTTTGAGGACTTTTTGGGATTGTGGATTGCAGATAAGAGGCTCTAATTACATAAAGCATTGTAAGGAGACAATTTTCATCTTTTCATTATTCAAGCATCACTTGCCATTTATATTTTGTTGTTGCTGTTTGGTCTATTTTCTTATACTTTTTTCTTCGCAAAAGATGTTGGCTTCTTCCCAAGGATGAAATGAATTCTTGCTACTTTGATCATAGATCAGAGCATGTTTTTCTCTCACCTACCTGAGTTTCTTGGTGCTTTTGGGATGTTAAGAAATCCTCTGATCTGACTCAGTCCTGTTTTCCAGATGGAGGGTTAAATAAGGACTTGGCATTAGTGCTAATAGGAATCATTCAGTTTGCTGTGTGGAATTTGGGAAAGTTAGTTCCTAAGCAACAGGCAGGAGTTGAATGTGACCGTGAATACTAAAATTTACTTACCACTTTGTCTATGATCTAAGAAAATTACTTAACTCTTTTGTCAACTGGCCTTTGCACAATTCAGGTAAGCATCAAAAAATTTTTGTCGTCTGTTAAAATCTCCACTCAACTCTTCAGAAACCTGTATCTTCTTTGTCATTTGGACAAGAGAAACATGTTTTCACACTCAAATTGATCCATTACAATTAAGTTCAATTAATGTTGAAGAGAATTATTTTTTATCTACTATAAAGCAGAGAGAAATAGGAGTTTTGTTAGTTTTTTCCATGTCCAGGAAACTACTTTCATCATATTTTTCATATCTTTTTTCTATTCACCGGTTTTCATATCTATTCTACGCATTGTTTTCATGTCTTTTCTATTCACTAGTTTTTTCCATTCTGAATTATTCGTATTCTAACCATCATTTAAAATTGATAGTCTCCAGTTCCCTATTCTTGATACACTTAATTTATTATAAATTTCTGTATTTGACCCAGTCTCCACTGAGATCTAGACCAACATTGTCAACTGCTTCATAGAAGTTGTCATAGCATTTTATGTATCGTGGTACATCAGAATACTTCAGTGGTCCAGGAGTTTGCTCTTATTTTTCTTTTCCTGGTTACCTTCTCTTCAATAATAGAAGAAATGACACCTATGTGAACTATTCAATCGAAATGTTAATTTTATAGTTAATACTATGTGTAGACTGGTATAACTACTGTGGAAATCAGGCACATATAATTTACTAAAATATTAAAATAAATAGGCTTTGTGTTTTGATTACTTATTTATGTCTTGCTTGTCTTTGTTTGGCTTTTGAGAAAAGTTATAATGTCTGCTGCAGATAGACATGAAGCTCTATAAATTAATAGAAGTCATAAATACACTATATAAATACACTAACAAAAACTAGTTAATGAAAAGAATAATAATGTTAATAGCAATCAAACCTAGTGCCAGAACCTTAAATTAAAAGTTTTAAAAATTCTAATAATAATTTCATTCTAGGGACATGGTCAAAAATAGAAAATATCTCTCCTTGACGGAGGTTCGAATAATTTTCAATTCTTTCATATGTTGGCAGTCTTATACCAAGAATTTTACCAGGGTCTCTAAAGTCTCATATCTGGAGAATTTTAGTAACTTCAATGTCAAAAAAATGAATACAACCCCCACATAAAACTTCTGATGTAGTTCCTAAATATTATATGATTCTATAACATATTAGAGTACATTTTATCATTTTTCTCATACAATGTTTGAGCAATAGTTATAACACCAAAAGAACATTGCACTAAGTATACCTTCATGAAATAGCTGTACTTTCAATTTGTAAATATGAGGGTGTAGTATCAATTTTCTGTACTTAGATATTTGATAAATTTTCAGTTATTGTAAGGAAGAATTTATGAAGAAATTCCAACCACCTGTATATAGAAAATGTATAATATAGGTAATGGGTAAAATAGTCTGATGTTTGGGAGTGAATTCTACTCATTTACTGGAACTTTGTTCTCACCAAAAAATGTTGACCTCTATTATAAGATTGTGGTGCATCCTGATTGTACAGCATGGTATGATTTCTTCCTTATCGATATAATAGTGGTGATAAATACAAATATGTAGATATACTGATATATAATTATTCATACATATGTACATATTCTTTACTACACATCTGAGAAAATAATAAAAATAATAATGATGATGGTAGACAAGACATTTTAAGCTCTTTCTTTTGCTGACCATTAATTATGTGTCAAGTGTTTTGCAAACACATTCTCTCCTTCTTTGCACATTATATAATTAAACTTTTGGTATAAATGCTAGATGAAAGATCATTATGGCTTTGTAAAATAAAAGAAATGATGTTCCAGAATATAAAGTTTAACATATCACACCCAATAGTTAATAATATCAAAAATAAAGCAAAGATTCAAACCTTCTTCTGCTTTATTTTAAAACCATCTGTTTAGTCATAACTATCAATATGTTCCCTCCCAAATTACTATAATCTTGAAGAATGAAGTTAGCAATCATGGTTTAGACATTCTCTTCATCTTTAACATAAAACATATCAAACAGAAAACCATATGCAAATATTTCTAAGTAAATTTGTACAAGATTGAGGAAAGGAGAAAGACAATTTTAAAAATTTTAAAAGAAGGAAGATTCATTTCAGTCTTTAGTAGGCAATGTCATTTCCACAAAATACAGGGAAAAGAATTTCTTCACTTTATTTTTCCTTTAATTTTTTGATCTAAAGGTCAGCTCCTTAGAAGGGTACCTGAAAAGACTTCAAGGAGCTATACTTAAAGTAAACACTGGAAGCAGAACCTATTTCTTCTTTAAGATTAGAATGAAGGGGTCCTCGTTGTCTTACTTGTCTCTGAGAGTTAGAAAGACAGAAGTGTAAATCTAAAAGTTTTGAAGCTGAAATATCATGGCACCTATTTTCTTTGGCTTCCTTTAGCCAACTGAACTCTGAAAGGAACAAAATAAAACTACAGCTAAGATTGCCCTCATCTTTGGGGTAAAAATGATTTTAATGTTGAAGCATTTCTCATTTTACCATGTAATTAAATGCAATGTTTAGTGTATTAATATAATAATTTTAAGGTAGCAGGGAGAGTCCCTTCCCAGCATTTGAAATTTACAAGTTTAGAAATCAGTTCATGACAAAATTCAAATGTCGAGTTATTTGATGGTACTGCTTACTTTGAAATAATTATCATATTTTAGCATATGTTAAATACTGAAAATTATTTGGGGGCAGGGATCCTGCTGGATACATAAACTGAAAAATATTTTTAGTACCATAAAGTCCAGGTTTTTGTTTTTCAGCAAGCAATGGTTGTTAGGCACTATAAAAGATTTTCTCAGTAAAAGTTAAGTAAAATTAAGAAATTAGAAATTGATAGAGGGAAAAGATATACCACCTGATAGCATCTGTGGTGAGATGGGTTATAGAAACGTGCACATCAGTGATTGCATTTAAAATTTATTATTCAAATACAAAATATTTAGGGTTAATTAATCTCTAGATTAATCTATCAAAATTAGCACAGTGAATATAATAACTACTTTTGGGTGTCCACAGAATGTTCTGTGCCACAAACAATATTCTTATTTCTTTTTCACATTCACAATCATTTGTTTTTCTACTCACAAAGCACCTTGATAAAAGAAATTTCACATAAAATAGTATTAAGAGTATCCTCATATGTACCAAATAAAACGAATGCAGTCCAGCTCACGAGTTCTTCCAAGTCTTGTAACTTACAACTATACCTTAAATAAAAACAGAAATAAAATGATTTTTCTTATGCTATTTTTATCAAACACTGTTAAATTCAGGATGGGACAGTGACTGAATGAGGTAACATGTTACTGATATATCTACTCAAAAATGAACTAACACCAATGTTCTGGCTTAAATCGAAAATGTGCCCTAAATATCTTGTGTGTTCAGAGGTGGGGCTTTGGAAAGTGATTGAACCACGCAGATGCAGTATACTGATGAGTGCAGCTGAGTGTGCTAGCAGAAGCCGGGCCAGAATGGAAGGGACAAGTCATTGGCAGCATTCCCTGAAAAATGTGTCTGCCTCTCTTTTCCTCTCTGCTTCCTGGCTTCCCTGGGTTGACCAGGTTTTTCTGTTACACCCTTCCACCATGATGCTTCTGCCTTACAGCCAGATGTCCGCAAACTGAATCCACTGAAACTGTGAGTCAAAGTAAATTTATACTCTTTTAAATTGTGGGTGTTGGATATTTTATCCAACCAACAGCAATGTGACTAATATAACTGAGAATAACTGAACTCCTACAAATTGATAAGAAATAGGTAGTTAACCCAGTAGCAAAAAAAAGTGGAGGAATACAAATAATCACTGTTCAAAAGAGGGTATTTAAATGACTCTTGAACATAGGAAACATCATATTTTAAAATAGTTCTATGTTTCCACCTATTTATCATAATCATAGACATGAAATTAAGCAATTTTCCTTCATCTGTCTTGGCTGAAAGGGGCACACTAGAACTCTACAGAGTGAATTTCTACACACACACACACACACACAAACACACATGCACACACAGTGATCAGCATATAAATGGGGCAACATGCTCTTTTATTTACTAACCTCAGAGTGTAATCTGTTCCAATAATTTAGAAAAACTGACACAATCTATTAGTATTCAACATACATGCATACCATGACTGAGCAATTCCATTCTTAGGTGCCTACATATGTCTATCAGAAATACATGGATATATACAGCAAACTTTGCAGCAGCTACACACAGCAATGTTCATAACACTTCTACCTAAACTGGAACCAACTCTTTGGCTACAAACAGGAAAACAAATCAATTAATTGTTAAACATTCATACATTTGAATACTACAGAATAATGAAAATCAAAGAATTATTGCTACATATGTGTATCAATAGCTTTCCTACTCAACAACAGCAATTTAAAGTAAAAGTATTTTACTTTGGTTCATGATATTAAGAAGATTTAATCCATGGTTGGTGGGGTTCAAGACAGAAATGTCATGGTAGAAATTCATGGTGAAGAAAAGCTCTTCTACTCATGGGAGTCAGGAGGAAGAAAGAGATGGGGATACAAGCTTCCAAGTCACTTCCCTAGAGACCTACTTCCAAACAGGCCCCACTTCCTAAAACATTCAACTGTTGAAAGATAATTCTATTGATGAGTGTAATACCTCCATGATCCAATCAACTTCCAAATATGTGAGATTTATGGGGACACTTTAGATCTAAACCATAATAATATAAAGCATTTAAATATTACAAACATTATGTTAGTAATAGAAGTTAGACTCAAGTGAGTATGCAATGTGCACTCCAATTTTATAAATTTCATAAAGAAGCGAAACTAATCATTGATGGTAGACTTCAGAGTATTTGTTAATTTTTGCATGGTTAGTGACTATGAGGGTGCAAAAGGAGGACCTTTGGAATTAAGGTAGTGAGCTATTTGAGATCTGAAATATAAGAATTCTGTATTTGAGAAGTATTTTGGTAGATCTATAGGATTTCAGCTAAAGGGGATCGTTATAAGTAAATACATGGGAAATCTAGCAGACAAAAAAATGATATTCTGAATAGGATATTGATAAAGAAAGTGGTGAGAAGTAGTTTAATCCATTTTGAAGTTAAAGGAAATACTACTTGAGAAAAATAAATTATAGATGAATTTTGAGAAACCAGAGCATTAAACTCTTCATTAAAAAGAAGAATCAAGTAATGGAAATTTTTGACATCCAAATTTTGATGTGCTTTTATATAGACAAGAAAAGAGATCAAGAAGTAAACTCGACATATCTTTCCATAATTTAGAACAGAAATATTGAGAGAAAGTAAGAATAAACAAAATTAAAGAAAAGTAATAAAGATTATATATAGACAACGAATACTAAATGAAACAAAAGTTGGCATATTTATAATAATGTAGACGCATGCTTCATTTTTCCATATGGTGAGGGAAATTTTTTTTTTTTTTGGTACCAGGAATCAAACTCATGACCTCACACTTACCAGGCAGATGCTTATGCTGCTGAGCCAAATCCCTGGCCTGGTGAGGAAAATTTATATTGACATTTTAAATTCATTGTAAATTTCTGAAATCCATGAATCTAATAAAGTGATCTTAAAGTTAAGACAGAATTATTTGTATACCTCAGTCAGAAAATAAAGATTAGGTAGACAAAATGAAACATAATTTGGTATAGAATATTTGAAACAGCAAAGA